>JAPYZP010000119.1:0-36433 GCA_030522985.1 Torymus sinensis | reverse complement strand
TCCGTAGTAGAAGGGTTGTTCAAAGATAATTCTTATAAAAAAATATTCTAATATTTGCACTATTTGAAAAACCAAAGATACACACTTCTCATTCATTGTAATGCGTAAACACTACTCATCAACTATGCGTAATGCATTATTTTATGATGAGTTGCAATAACGGCAAACGCATGTGGTCGGCTGTTCAAATTAATGTTATTCTGCAATGCATGGCGAGGCTCGGGTCGCGGACGAATGATCGATCGGTAGGATTAGTCAGCGCGACTATTGTTTTGAACGAAATTAATTAATCAGTTAATGTTTTAATAGCTTTCAATGCTTGACTTCCGCGGCTCGTGGAAAGCAATGTAACGGAGAGGTGGCTGAAGGGAGTTTAGCGAGCGGAGAGGCGGAAGAGAAAATTGTAGCGATTGCGGACTGCTCGTAATCGCTCATAATCGATAATCGATCGTACACGCGCTCGCGTATAATGTATGCGCACCTAATGCCGTCGACCGAACGGTAACGGCGTACTATACCGTCAGCCATATACCGTTCGGTGAGATCGGCGCGTTTCAGCGCCCAGTTGCTTGCCGCGTTAAATTTCGGGTTTGATTGAGCGATCCATTTAACTAATGGGAATACCGCATTTATACTGTAGTTGCGTGTATATGTAGGAGAATGGCTTTCAAAGGCTTTTGACAAGACAAGCATTATTGAAAATATTTCTATTAAAAGACTATTCTATTAAGTCATTATCGAGTAAAAAGGAAAAATAAAAGGCTAATTATGCAATATATCATTGACTTTGTAATTTATTACATTTTTAAATCTTGAGCGCGTGTGTGCGTGTGGGTGATCGGTAGGATTCAAATGCTGTATAAGGCTAACAATGAATTATCATCATCTATTACGTTTCCTTTTTTTATTTTTCTTTTACAATTTGAGTCATTAAACAGTAATATTTAAAACTCATACTATTAGTTAAAGCTTGTTAAAAGACGAACATTAAATATTTGATCTGGAAAGATTGTTGAGAAAAATATGATAAAAAGAAAAATATGTGGGAATTTTCAAATACTATTAGAATTACATTATACAGTGCTTTGAATGAAGGAAATTTGTTAAATCTTGTTGTACATTACGTTTTTTCGAAAAGACAGTCAGTATTTTTGCTTTTGCATAAAGTTCAAGTCATATATAAGATTCATCTTTACAGCTCGTCTGAACCAATCTTGGCATTTCTACTTACCTTCAGAAGAATTTACGTTCTTCAACCAGTGTTTGATTTCATCCAAATAAATAAATTTCACAGTAATCTTTTCTATCGCTGACGTACTTTACAGGTACAACCATCGCATAATGGAATAAATATACCTAGTTAGTTTACGTTTAATTTTGACATTCAATTTGTACGACACCTATGCATAAGGTACGATACAAGACTATTTACTTCCTAAACGTGCTTTTAATGTGATAAATGTGATTAGAACGTCTTAACACTGTGTAATACATCGTTAGTGTTTGCTTTAGACTCTTTGAAAAGAAACATAAGATCAACGTTGAAATTGTATTACCAACTAAATTTTGTGAGAAAATATACTTATTTTAGTTGAATTCACCCTATGCGGGACATCTTAAGAAAGTATAGCTATAGAATTCCAAGATCTACATTACAGCTGCCCATGGATAACAAGGAGTCTTTCCAGTATCTGGGAAATGGATTTTTCTGAAGCTCTGGGAGGCGTTTTTTGAAATCCAAAACTGAATCGCAGCACCCTCTGTTGAATCTCACAGGATCTTTTTCCAAAGATATGATCAAATACCCTGGTAGAAATTGACTCTACAGTAGAAAATGGGCATGAAGTCAGTAAATGACCATCAAAAATGGCTAGTTTCTAGATCTTGGTGAAAAGCTTTTCGCGATTATCCTCTCCCATTTAATAGTAGAACCATAACATCAAAATTTATAACTTAATTTGAATAGTGATTTGTTTTTGAACTTAAAAATATTTATTTGCAATAGATAGTTTATCAGGACGTTAACAATAAAGAGTGGTTTATTTTTTTTTTGCAGACTGTTTAGAAGGTATGTTTTAAAATTTGAATTTCGATATCTGATTTTGACTCTCTCGCTCTTGCCATAATGAATGGCCTAAGTATTACATTTTTTCTTTTTTAATATTAAAAATGTCGTGATGGCATCATGTCTGCCAGTTTCATTAGCTTAAAACTAGCTAAGTATCTTGCTTCAATTGCATGCCATTTTTCTCGCCAACGTTCGTTGGCGAAAATGATCAGAAAAACCGTTTCATCGATAGCAAAAAATTGTCCCCATTTTCGCCATTTTGAGTCTGGCTAGCCATTTTCTAATTAAAAAATGTAATCAATTTTCATCAGAGTAAGTGGTTTTTTAATGGAAATTGTCATATTTTCATTTTGGTGTAGCTTCGTAAATATTTACTTTGCTTTTTTCTGCGTATCAAAATGTTGATTAGGTTCAAAGTTATAGATCATTAAAGATATACCTAGATAAAAAGACACATAAGAATTGACTTATTTTATGACTTGGAAATGCTTTAATTATTGTCCATGTTTTTATCTGTAATTTTGATGATCAATAAAATTCATATGTTTGTATTTTCGTATACTATCAGTTTACTATCACCCCATCTACCGTAGACTAAAGTCAATTTAAATATTGAACATCCCACCGTAAATCGGTCACCTCTTAATACAGTCGTAACCGCTTTAACGACGTAAACATTATATCGCACAATCATTGGATTTCAGCCTTTTACGAGGCGCATGCAATAGCGAACGCTCTATCTATATATATATAAGAGTATATATTCTGCGGGTATATGTGTGTAAATTTCCAAGTCATCGAGGATTCAAAGAGCTGTGGAGCTTCCGCAATTGTTGTGGAGAAATACCATAAAGCGTAACATGGAAACGACGTAGATATCAATTCGAGATAAGCACAGTCCGCGCCCCTATGTGCGCTAGCGAGTTGAGAGAAAGGTAGCACTGGTCGGGCGCGATGCGCGCGCGCGTGATCGATAATCTCGACTGATTTACGATAACCAGCGGGGATCGTAAACTATAAAGGCGGTTCGTCCTCGGTTGGGAAAGGGACTGAAAGCGACGGGAAGGGCGGGTAGAAGGTGAGAAAGAGAGACGGGGCGAGGAGAGAGGAATAATAAGAGGCAACAAGGTATAGAGGTATAAAAAGGACTATGAAAAAGGGGGGTGACACAGTTTCGAACTGGATTTCGCTTGATGATTAATCGTGATCTTTGTTGACTTTTCGATCGCGGAACAAATATAACACTCATAATTTATTTTATAAGTTTTGAATTCTGCGTAAACTTTTTAGATTCGTCATAAATAACACAATTTTCATTTCAGATTTATAGTTCAACCTAATTGAAAAAAAGGAGTCAAATTTGGTTAACTGACGTGAAAAATACAATATAATTAGTTACTTACCTACCTTAACACTCACTTACATTGACTTAATTTAGTCATAACCAGAAAAAGGCAAAAAAAATGACGATCCGTGCGATTGTTTGTCCAGTAGGAGGCTATAAATCGTTAAATTGGCACAGTTGCGCGAGCGCGCAAGATTAGGAGTCAGGCAGTTTCTCATTACGCCACCGGAGAGCTGATAACTCACCCGACCACCCGCGAGAGAGATCGGCCCTCGAGCTCTCCACCGCAGTTATTATTTAGAGTGCGTCGCGTGCGGCGCAAGCCAGCGAGGACACGCGCCAGTGCAGCGCGCAAACTTTCAGCGCCGTTTTTCAGCCATGCGCGCTCGCTGCTCCTTCGCCGCCTTGCGTGGAAGAGTGGAGCGCATCCTCGAGCGCGGAAGTTCGCAAGATTTACGAGACCGCTTGCGCGCACATAGTTTTTGGCCCGACCGTGAAAGAGGGCTGGTCCCAAACCGTTCGAATTAGTACTGTAATTATTTTTTACTATATCTAATATATATGTATTCAAAAGTTCTGATTATGGAGAATGTATAGTGACTTATATGGAACGTCTATAATGCTTTGTTTAATTGTTATAAATGTTTATTTTACTTCGTAAAATGTGTGTCAATTTGCCCCAACTGCGGGGAAAGTGGAAACAAGGTAGTTTTGAAATGAAAATACATATAATGTACATTATATTACGTATTTCACACATTAATTACGTGTTTCTGTACTTTTTACTCTTTTATCTAAAGCTTTTCTAGAGTTTCTTACAGGAGAATTTGTAATAATGATGGATGTGTCAACATGCCCCGACAAAAGCAAAAAGATATAATTTCATTTTTATTAATTCAAATTATTAAATTATGTAAAACAATTAATACACGTTTGAAGAACCTTCATGGTCTTCTGTAATATAGACTATTAATTGTTTGTTTCTATTTTACCATCATACAATGATTAAACTTTAAAGAAAATTTAGAAATTTTACTCCGGGTATATGAAAATAAAAAAGCTCACATAAATTCTGACTATAGCTTAATCTCTCAGACTCTCTCAAAATTTCGTCACTCTACACAGTGTCTATGACGACTGACTCGCGGCGAAATACCATTTTCAATAAGTTATCGATAGTGTGTCAACTTATCCACCTGCGCAACGTGCCCCGTTCTCCCCTATAATTCAAAAAACCAAGGGAAATTTTAATTTCGGATGGTAGTTTACTTTATGGAGCTTCATAAATTATGTACAGCCGTTTACTCGTGGTATATGCATATTAGAGAAATTTTGGGAATGACAAAATTAAAAACCTTAGTGGATTTACATATCATTAGCCCCGTTCCATTTCAATTATGTAGGATGGACAAAAAGTCGTTTCAGCATATTTATGTAATTCCTAAAAAACGAAAAATTGAGAACATAAAAAAGTGGCTTTAATTCTGTACCACTATTTCTATAATTTAAAAATGTATACACGAAATATTAACCATGATATCTGCGTTTTTTCAAGCCAGGAAGAAATATAGTTGCAAATAAGAAATATTCTAAAGTACATATAACTACCAAAGACTTGGCAACTTAGTTACGATACACTAGAGCAAATATAATATTCCTCCTCATCCTTGCCCCAAAGGTGCAAATCGAAGACTCTCAATTCAATAAAGTCCTTCACAGTTTCCCGCTTCCGTCATTACCATCGCTCGCGGCAATTTCGGTTCGGTCTCTTTCTCTCCTCTGGCTCACGCGCTTCCCTCTCCACTCGTGTCGCTTTCCAACTTACATACGATTATATTACGTTGCGCGCGTTGCACCGGAACCCGATGAATATTTAAGCTCGAGGTCGAGCCCTCACAGGATTTATGTGCACACGCGCAAACTCATTCGCCGGTTTTTCTTTTTCGCACTCTACGAGGCGGGACGAGCGTTGAGAGATTGAGAAATAGAGAGAGAGAGACCGCGTAAGTAATTTACAATGTAACGAATGGCGCGTGCAATGGTTTGCGGGGGGTCGAGGACGAGGACGACGATCGGCGGTGGTTACACGGCGGTCGCGACATTAAAAATTTAACGCACGCGTGATTAAATGTGAAAGTCTTAGGTTGGATGGTTTGAGTTGTTCGACATGTGAGTTTTTCAAACTTTATGGAAGCGATATTGATATTTAATGAGAAGTTTATGTGTCACAAGACGCGATTCAAATTAATCAAAAGATTGATTGACTACTTAATAGTAAAAAGAAATTTTATTTTAAGAAGAATGAACATAGATCAGGGAATGTCTTAAAAATTTACATTTTAATTTATCATTAAACTTTGAAGAAATGAAGAACTTTAAATTAATGCGATATATTTTTTTTTGTATTTTATACAAATCAACATTTTTGCAGAATAGATAATAAAAATTTGGTTCTTGATAGTTTTTTAATTCGATTTTCAAGTGGCAATGCATTGAATTGCATAAAATGAATTTTTTACTTTTTTTAATAAGATAGAATGGTACAAAAATTAGTTGGAATTACGAAGCTCTCTGTCTGCGGGTAAACCATATGTAGATTCCACCCTGACAAATTTTATCCAGTTATCGTTATAGTTACATAGTAAAAATAGAGAATTCTCACTATTTAGTAATGAAAATTTAACTTCCCGATTTCAAAAATCGAATATGCACTATATTAAAAATACTGAATACACACTGTTTCAATAGTGACCAATTTATCACTATTAGAGTAGTGAATATTTATTATTTTACTTTTAGAAACAAAATATTTATCAGTTATGTATACAAATGTTCTTAGGGTCGCGTTGAAACTTTTAGATAAAAATAAGTAAAAATATTTGGAAAGGAATTAGAAAAAAAATAGAATAATAAATAAAAGTTTATATGGATTTATTAGTAAAATATTATTATTTATAGTAATTTGTACATACAGATCTTAACATTTCATAAGTAATTAAATACAAAACTATGAAAAATTTTAATAAGTATTTATTAGACGAAAATTATGTGTTCTTTACTAATAAATAAATATTAAAATATAACCATAATATACACGGAGAACAGTTGTTCAGGCTAGAGCTGATTATTTAATCGCCGGTCATCATCTCCATGAACTCTAGAAAATAAAATACAAACATTGTTGCAGCGATTATTCATGTAAATTATATTTTAATGCTATTCAAAAAGAATAAAAATCGACAATAACGGCGGTGTTCATTCTTATTATGATTACACGACGAGCAAATTTTTGCACGTAACTCGGCGCTAACGGAAAGAATAAAATCATTCATGGAACAAAATTTCGTATTCATGCAGCGTGGAAAATCCGCGCGCCTGTGTCGGTGCCACTTCGTAAGCGCCATTAAAAGTATTAAATTTATGAAAAGCTTCCGGATTTCTCATGCGCGTAAAATAATGAAAAGGAGACAATTTATTTTTCCGCTCAGTATTCAGAAATGAAAGAATGAAGTAATCATTCAAAGGGCTCGATACTATTGCCACGAAGCATATATTATAAAACTTTTATAAAGCTTAAAAATCTGAATGAAATTCATATTTTTAGGGTAAAGTATTGTGGTAGGATTAAATTTTCATAATTTTTTTAGTGCGTGAATAATATAATTTTAATGAAGTGACATTTTTTCAATCTTTGAAATTATTTGAAATTCGTGGTTTAAATTTGATAATATATTCATACCGTTTCCAATTGTATTTAAGCGCCATGTTATATAAGCGCTACCCCCTATATTGTTCTTCAACTAACGCATAAATTAAATCTGAACAAATTCATTGAAAGACCGAAATACGTAAAGCACTGGTGATTACGTCATTAAGAACATTGTTTTGAAACTGCTCTGCGCAGCTTTTCGAAATCCATAGTATACCTGAGCGAAATTTTCAATAGCCTTAATGGCGGAATTACGATATTATAACAATAAGCTTTTAACGAGCGCCCAAGTGGGAATTTCATTTGGAATATTCCAATTGGAAAATTCAGCCTTCGCTTTATTACATTGTTTAACAAAACTAAATTTTGCCTTTTATTCTGTGTTTTACTCCAACGCTAATTTGTTTGTTAATAATTGGAGTGTAAAGAACAGTTGTTTCAAACAATAATTATTCGTGTTCAAATTAAAACTGATATTACAAATATCTTTAAATAAATATTTATAGACAGACAAACCGTACAGCAATTAAAACTGTAAGTAGAAAATACGCATTTTGCACACTTGTAAAACTTATTATCGGTTTTTGTTTATTGAATTTAGAATCTTTTGTATCTATTTCGTAACATGCATTAAGATGATGTGGTATTTTACAGATCAAATAAACACTGCCCAAGGAGTAAGAATGTTATTCTCCTCAACATTTCGTGAAAATGAATGTTTTAACAGTGACATCAATAGTGCACTAGCTAAGATTATATAGTCCGCCAGTTCGCATCATCGGGGGTATACTTATAAGCACTTCAACCCGTCTTCTTGAATCTCCCGCTCTCTTCGAAACGATTATAAATTTATTTAATCCGACGTTCTGTACCGCCGACATATATCGAAGCCGATCCGAGATATCGGTAAGAGGATGAGCAAATGGGTCAAGCCATCTCTCGGCGAGCTTTTCAAAAAGAGCTCCGGCGGCTCATATTAAGGCGACGCTGGATAGATTTTCCGATGGAAAAGGGATTTGTAATTAAATATTGGCCGCCGTAGGCTTTTCTCTCCCCGTCTTCAAAGCCTTTTCACGCCGACCTTATATACGCCTCCTCGCGATTAATATATCCCACACAAGCGCCGTGCGCTTGGCTATATATGTATGCTACACTCGAAGAAACGGGGTTAGCAAAACTCGCCGGCGGTGGTGGCTCTCGCAATTAAAAAAAATTCTTGAAACCCGTAATGCAGAGGCGCGACTCTTTTGTTGCCTTCGCCCGCGTGGCCGCCCGCGCAAAAGTGAGCAAGAAAGTGTGACGAATAGCGCGCGGGCCGGAATTCCGCGCGTGTTTCTCTTTTCGCGCGCTTTTGCGCTTTTTTTAGCCCGGGAGTCACATTCACTCGCCCGCGATACCCTGACGCAAATGAAGCGAGAAGACGGAGGAAAAAGTCTGTAATATTTGGGTGTATTAATTGTGCACAAAACTAATTGTTAAAGTTGATTGTTTACCTCCGTTAGTTTGTTATTTTGAGCTAAATTGATATCGTGCATTACGAATTAAATGCAAGATGAAAAATAACGATTTTGATAAAATTATTTTAAATGATGTACAATTTAACGATATAGGGACTTAAGTTTCGAATATTTTTAGATTCGTGTAAAAGGTTGTATTATGATACATATCTTTTAATTTTGTTAAGGTCCAGATAAAAACTAAATCTGTTGATCTGTAATGTGCTGAGTCCCAGCAAGTATTGATTAAATTAAGCGTTTAAAAAGAATTAACTTTGTTTTACAAATCATTCCTGTTTTCTTTTGAAATTCGTTCTTGTAGATACTTAAATAAATTGTTCCAATCTTTTCTCCACGCTATCAGTGCTATCACGTATCTTGATATTGACGCTCAAGCTATAGCTTATTACGAGTCTTTTAACACGCAGAGAATACAAATAAATGTCTTACCGTCGAAGTCGACGGTGCCAGAGCCATCGGTGTCGATTTCCGCGATCATGCCGTCCATCTGTTCGGGCGTGATCTGATCGTCAAGTGCGTGAAGGATTTCGCGAAGCGAGCTCGTCGGGATGTAGCCCTTCTCGTCCTTGTCGTATAGGCGGAAAGCGTCTTTGAGTTCCTTCTGCAGGGCCTCGGCGTCCTCCTCCTGGAAGTGGCAGGCCACCCGGTAGAACGAGTCGAAGTTCAGCAGACCGCTGCCTGCGAAATAAATGGTTCTTTGTATCGTGTCTTCATATCCCAAATCTATCTTAATATTCGAAATCGAAGGTTCGGTATGAGGAAGTAAGAATGTACTTCGAATGGGTAGACATAGGAACGGGAGAATTTTTAGAGATATCTATTTTTGTTTTCCTAACTTTATGATATTTAATGTTAAAATCATAGTGCTGACTATTATAACCATTATCTATATTAAAATCATGAAAAGAGATTCATAAATTAATGTTTCCCAACTCCATAAGTTACATTTTGACACCTTGAAACCGAAGTTTATTTTAAACACGCACGAAAAATTCCGTTTCAACAGTAGATTTATTGCATTAACCATTTTGTAACAGATCAGATTTCATTAAACAGTGAAGTACTAAATTATAATACTATACACGTATATGAAGTTATTTTTAGCAATAGCATATACACTACACTTAATTATATTAGGACAGTAATTATGAAGCATGATTATGCCCTCCAGTGCAAGTTCTGAAAATATTAAACTAAAATACCCCTTGTCTTGAAACATATATTTAGGTTACACTATATATATATATTGACTTGATTGAATGTTATTTGATATTTTAAAACAATTACAAATTTGCAAAATATTTTTGAAAATAGGTTGTAACATAGATGTAATTTTTTTAAAATTCTTGTTATGTATTAAAGTTTCGCATAAAACATTCGTAGATTTTATATAATCATAGACGTAAAATAATTTATTGAAATTAGCGAAAAAAATTATTGGAAGTGATAAATATCATTTTTCCGATAACATTCCACTAGTACCAAAGTAGCACGGCAGCTAACTCCCCGGCATATCCCATCAGAAATGTTAATAACAACAGCGCGCGATCGAACGCATCATCGAGCTAAAGCTCGAGCCTGCACACACATTATAGGCGTGGCTCGCGCGCGCATTACGGCCCCGATCGCGGAACATTAACTCTCGCTGCGCGACTCCGGAGATTAAATTCGGATCAAGCGTACAGAGCACGACGCAGCGCGGCACCGCCATTATGTACCCTCCTGCATGCGCCTCTCTCTCTCTCTCTCTCTCTCTCTCTCTCTCTCTCTCTCTCTCTCTCTCTCTCTCTCTCTCTCTCTCGCCCGCCGTTATCTGCATAATAATACCCGAGAGCTTTATGAGAGACAAAAGAGAGCGCTCGACGATCGATCGCCATTGTCTCGATAAATGCATATATATGCGCGCGAGCCCGAAATCCCTCGAATTATACGCGCTGAAAGCCGGCGGAATAATCGAATTCAATCTTCGGATTTCTTTTCTATCGGCTTTTGTGCGCGAGCGCAGTTGCATTCTTCGCGCGAGAATCCCATTTGCTACGAAAGCTGCGGAGTGGTATGAGGAGACGGGAGAAGGACGACGAACGATCAAGTGCGCATGGCGAGATCTTTTTCTGTTGCTACTGCTGGAGTTCTTCTCGTTCCTTTTTTTTGCCTCATTGCTGGATTCTGTTAAAATGTTGGAGGGATTTGAGGGGAGCTTGGAACGCGCATATAATATGAAAGGATTCCGATGAAGAAGTAGTATGCTCTTTTGTCGAGAAGAGGACAATGATGGCGTTGCAAGATTAAAATTATGCAAAATTATTTAAAATCTCTATCTATCGTGAAATTAATTCGTAATAACTTTGTAAGAGGTATAACTTGCTTATTAATATAATTAACCGTTATATCTATTTTATAATAAATTATTCACCGATTACGATGTTATTTAAAAACCAATTAAATTTCATCAAGAAAGTCGTTTGCAATTCCAAATGCATCATTGAAAGCTCTTTTACGAAAATATTTACAAATCAAGTACGCCTATATAGCACGGCCCTCATCAGTTTTCCAGCATGTTATTCTACGAAACATTAACACAACTTCTCTTGCTTACGGGCAAACCTTATAAGTATTCCGTTTAACTTACGCGTACACAACCAATCACGCGAGCAATCGAAATCCTCTAAAACTTCGATCCCCCGGAGTTTACTTAATACTCTGCACGCACCTTCAACTACAAAATCTTCCGTGGAAAACTCTCTCTCGCTCTCGTGCAACTCGTTACTCCGCTACCTTCAACTCGCCGGTGAAATAGAGCGCGAAATTCGCGTCAGAATCCGGCCGTATTTATTTGCAGTATGTGTGCGCGTGTGTATATGTACGTACGGTAAAACTCGCGCGGCCGCGCGCGGAGTAACAGTCGTTCGCAGCGGAGTACTGCCGCGTTTATTTAATCGTCGGAAAGTAGCGCAAGGCGGGCGGATTACGTCCCAGTCATTTCCCGGCCCGTCGTTTTGCGAATCGGTCGCGCACGATTGTAAGTGTATATATATATACGCGTGCGCTTAAAGGGCTGCGGGCAGTTTTATTTTCGAAGGAGTCGGTTACGCCGCGTCCCTTAACGGCTTTGCGATGCTGCTCGCTGCGCGGCGGGGGGACACATTAACGTTTATGCTATTGTTGAGAGAAGGCCGCCGGAATGTCGGTTATTGTTTCGCGGGTTTTACCTCGGTGCTTTGCGAATCGAGTGAGACTCTCGCCAGGTGCGGAGCAATGGGATGTTTAATTATATAGAAAGTTTATTGAAGAACAAACTTACAAATAAAGCAGATGAAGAATATTTTTAAGTATTAAATTATAATGAATGCAGTAAAGAAAAAATTCTTTGGTAAGAAAATTATAAAGCCCTTGATGCCACGGCAATTATTAATAAAATCAGCAAACGTGAAAAATTTTAAACTTTTTTTAGGATACTCAAATATCACTTATTTGAGTATAATATACGATAGTATATCTTTTTCTCAATACGGTCAGCAAATAGAAAAATGAAAAGAATCCGGCTTTGAAAATATCACAAAACTGCAAAATCTCGGCGACGCATAGCCGCAGCCGAGCCTCATTGTTACCCTATACCCATACGTTTCTCCAGAAGAATGCGCTATACTCCCCCTCCCGAGCGAAATCCTTGAATTAAAAATAAATTTATTCGAAAAAGATCTTCAAATGACTATATCCCACATATATACGCGCGCGCGATTCAGCCTGAAGAGTCTGTCGACCCAAATCCCGGGGCTTTCCGGCGTGCCGTCGTCGCTGATACAAAATCATGGCGCGCGGAGGATACATTATATCCGCGCCGCAGGACCCGGAGCTTTTGTTCCCTCGCTCGGCGAAAGGCTTAAAGGAGGACGGCGCGCCAGCCCTATCGGCCGCTATATATACTTCCACTCTTCGGGCCTACGCGGCAGATAAATATATATACTCTCTATGCTACACCGTAAAATTCCACCTCGTAAAATGTCTTAAGAGGCTCAGAGAGTGCGGAGGGTGAAAAACTCTTGTCGTATCTGTGTAGGGCTTTTGTGCGGGGAGTGTGGAGCACAATGAGGACATAGAGAGAGATGATATAATTAAGGAGAATGGCCTCTTACCGTCTTCGTCCTCGGCTCTCAGCATAATGTCCAGATCGTGGTCGTCGAAGGTGTGGCCCAGGGTGTTGAGGATAGTGCGCACCTTCTCCTTCTCGATCTTGCCCGACTTAGTCGAGTCGAACATCGAAAACGCTCGCCTGAGCACTGCGTTGGTAATGGGACAAAATTTAGTTAAATATTTTTTTTTTATTTTTCAATTATTTAGTAGAAGAAGATATTTCACTGCCTTTCATTGTGTAAGTTTGCTCCAAATATTTTTGTATCATTATATAAAATGTCATTCATCAGTGGAATTTGGTAAGCTTTACGAAATCACGAAATGTTATTTTTAACGCATCGTTCGTGGGTTTTAAAACTTTTTTCGACACATAATTACTTTATATTCTTTTAGCTATTTTCATTATAATATTTAATTTTAACAACGAAATATCCACTTCGTAATAAATTTTCATTTTTTTACTTACTTTGAACTTGCTCATCATCCTGAAACACAAATAATCAAAATGAGAAAACAAAGTAGCTACAGAAATCTTATTATTAAATAAAAATAAAACTTTAGTTCATTGTTTTTAGAAAGTATTATACGGGCTCCGCGAGCATGAGAATTGAGTTATTGTTATATATAATAATAGTAAAAAAAATTATGAAAAAAGATAAGTTGTTTTCATTGAAAAATAAATTTTTGATCAGCCGAAATGTCACATTCATAACGGTGGATGAAATAAGAAATGATCGATAAAATTAAATCAGTATACTTTGAACTGGCACTCTCTAAAATTGAATTAGTGAAAATTGCTCCACCCATTAAATTAGTGGAAAAAACTACTAATTTATTAGTGAATACACTAATAACTATAACTAGTGTATATAACTATAGTGTTATAACTATAACTAGTTAATAACTATATAATTTTTGGAGTTTTTTTTCCACTAATTCAACTTTAGAGAGCATATTCGATCATGCACTAAAGATGTAAGATAAAGAAAACTATTTCTTAAACTAATCAAGTGACGATGCACAAGTGTAATTTGCCACTTCTGACTCTGCGCGCCCGAGCCACGGCTCAATAGGAAAGTATCGCTGAGCAAATGGCTCGTAAAAAGCCTATACTCGTTCTCTCTCTCTCCCTATTTTCCCTAATAGCCGCGGTCGGTCTCGCGGGCACTTTGAATTTTATCACAGAGCCTAGCTGCTACACCTGCCCTCCGATAAACACTCAATCACTGGGCTGGCAAACGTAAACACACTGTTGCGGAACTACAGCGGCACTACTAGTATTACTATTACTACTGCTATTACGTACACCACCGACAGCGACCATCTTGCTCGTCTCTCGTTCGCACACGTGTGGGGGGCCGCTCTCTCCGCACTAACGCGCCGCTCGTCGTCGGGGATAACTTTTATAACCTCCAGTCGCGTGGAATCTCACTCTCGCGCCTGCTATAGCGCCCCTCTCGCTCTCTTCCCAACTTGCGCGCCGAGCTATAATGCTGTAGTTCGCAACGCGCGCCGAACCAATCAGCCGCTGCCTTTTGTTTTATTTTAACGGAACGGATGAGCGGGAATGTCGCGGGCGTGGGGAGATCCCGAGGTGCGAGAGAGGTATTTTTTTCTCGCCGGCGAGACAGCCAAATGCTAGTAGCGATTACAAGTGTTTTGAAGAGGCGCGAACTATAGTGAAAGACGGCTTTCAGCGGGCCCGCAACGTGCTATAGTTTTTCATAATTTTTAGAACGTTTTGGCCAATTTTTAGTCCGCACGGCTATTTTTCGATTCCAATGACACTTTTATGAATATTAATATTTAAATGTCACTTTTTTAAATTATAATTCGTTACTTACTATTCGACAAATTACATAACAATGAATTTCTAAGGTCGAAAATTTTCTAATAATTATTAAATACAACTAGTAATTATCAGAGTGATATGTGTATTCATTAATCTTCTGTGTTATACCTTTTAATAATAATCTATCTGCCTCTCTATCCTGTCACTATTTTGAAATTTCTACGTAAAACTAATACCTATTGTAATCAATCAGGGAACATTAAAATTTTATGAAAACATAACGAAAGCTCTTTTTCTAATTCATAAAGAACACTATAGATTAATCATTTCATACTACAGCCACAATTGTTACCCATTTCGTTTCACTTGAGCTTCATTTCGCCCTAAAATACCCTGACCTTGCCGCGCAAACTAAATATTCAACCGCATTCAACGATCCATCCCCCCTACATTTATAAAAAAAAAAGAAAAAATAAAATAAGAAACAGATGCTTCTAGATTACATTTTTCAAATATAATACTCCCATGCTTTTCCGACTATTACGTAAGAATCCGCCACGAAAGAATTCAGGTGACCCTCAGCCGCTAAAGAAAAGGTGGGGACGCCCGGCTATTTCAACACTCGCGCACGCTTCTCTCCAGCCTGCTGTGATACTGCTGCTTTCCACGCGCCGCACTTTTCTGGCATTCTTTTGCGAACGCCAGCCGAACGCGTCTCTCTTCCCTCGTCCGAGCGTAACTTGGAACTTTTTCCGCTTTGTTTTTCGGATCGAGAGGTATAATTCACGCGTGAATCGCTTTTTCTCCTACAGGTGTAACGTATAGCACATTTTTGTTTTCTATAGCGACACGCATGTGTGTAAGGCAATAATGGCGCGACATAAATCATCTCGGAGAGAGGAGATTTGTCGTGTGCTCGCGAAGGGGCCGCGCGATTATTTTTCACGCGGTGTTACAGGGGTATATAGCGCTACATAGGGCGCCCAACTGGCTTTATAAATAACGATCTTGTAAAACACAAAAAATGGACTACAAAATTTTGAAAGAGGGGGGAGAGAGAGTGTGTGAGAAAAGCTCTTTGTAGAAGTTAATGAAGATGAATGAGTCGCTTGCGTATAATGAGACTTGAGAAGTCAGTTTCGAGTTGACGGGTCAACTCGAGTTTTGCATGCAACATTTTGCGTTGGAATCCGTGGAGGATGGGAGAAGGGAGAGAGAGGGAGAAAGAGAAGTGCTTCGTTAGAGCGATGTCAACAAATTTCGCGAGAGTTTTGCGCTTTAAATGTGTCGTCGTCTATTTAAAATGAGAAATGGGAATGTGTCATAAAGGCATTTAAGCAAAATATTAGACTTTATTGAAATGATATTTCATATAAAAATAACTTTTTTTTTCGAATGCATGTAAGTTGGCAGTTATTGCTTCTCATAAATTTTAATTAGATTGCAATTCCAAATTCTGTCCGAAAAACAATTTAATTACTAATTTGACACAGTTTCAAGTACCAACAAACAAGCATGTTTCTAACAGCGTAACTTTAGATCACTATGACAGTTCTTAGAAGCCTGTTGCCAATTATAAACCGCATAACAATCTTAAAACGATCATCTCAGAAAAACCGTTCATTCGCTCATTTTTTTTTCATTCAGATAAACTTACCCAAATCAACATCCGATAGCATCAATGACGGAACTCTAGCCAATGTCTAATTTCCGATCGCCCTCCACCAGTCGGCTGACTCTAATAACCGGCACATCACTCTTATTTCCGTCAGACGGGCAAAGTGTGCAAACATCACACACCCTCGCCTTCCGTCAAAACAACATTCTGGAACACGCGTACGATCGCACGTATAGCCGGCTGCGCGCACAAAAGCCTGCCAAAAAACAGGCGAAACTTTGATCTAAATTAACCGCAAATCAATCAGCGAGGCGCATCCTGGCCTCTTGATTAGGTGTAACGAAGGGCGCCGCTGCCGCCGCGGGCGCGCGAACGTGTTAAATGCATAATTTGGCACGCGTGCCAAGTGGCCGGTCAACTGCAGCGCGCGTGTAGAGGCCCGCGGGCGCGAGATGAACCGCGATGACTAGCCGCTGGCGCGGTAGTGTAAAGGACCGTCTTATTGAGCGCCAGATAGAGTAAGGGTGTGTCTTTTATGCTCGTGAAGCGTTGGCCGAGGGAGAGATAAAAGAAAAAGTAGGTTCAAAGGCTGACTCTTGTGCGGGAATAGGTATTTCGAAGTGAGGTTACCATTTTTTTATACGAATAGTCTAGGTTAAATTATATTATGATTTTAACAATAATTAATGTTCTTTTAGTACGAATTTGAATTCTAAAGTTTTCCTAAAGTTTTATTCCAAGTCTAAAAAGATCTAGATTGGGATAGGGACAAGGCTGACCATATTTGTAAATCAGTAGTAGACTTATAATTGATAATCAATCAAAATCCACTGATAATTAGTGAATATTTATGGATTAACAGTCGTATGTATACCACTGATTTGGTATCAGTGCCTATGCACTTATTCAATTTTAGAGAGTATTGGGTCCTGCTGAACTTGCCATATAAGAACGCTAAGAGGAAAAACGGATAGGCAGCCGTAGCTCAGCTGCGAGCGCATACGTTACACGCTGTGCAATTGCAATACCTATTAATTGTTTCAAGTTCAGTAAATAAAATGTTAATTATATCACAGTAGGTGCATTCAATTATCTGTCTAGAAACTTTATGGCAGTAGTAGATGTTTTTGTTTTCTTCCTCAAAGAAGTATCTTTAAAAAATTAAACTAAATCTTCATACCGCATGTTTCTGGGAAAAATTTCACAACTCACTTGTATTACACTATCACCATCTTTTACACTTATAAATACGAAAAATAAGACATAAATTAAAAACAAATGTATTTAACACAAAAAAAAAATTGAACAATATTACTGAAATAATTAATATAGATAATTAAAAAAAAAGACAAGAAAATATTTGTCAAAGAAATAATGCTTTAAAACAAATTGGAGTATATTCTACAGGTGTTTTCCTATTAAAGAAGACAAAAGAAGTCTAGCTCCCTTAAAATGCTTAAAATGATAAGGATCAGGCTACTAAAGTTTCTAGAATATTAATCTTCAGGGATTGAGGCTATGTAATACAAGTCTAAAGTATATTCCCTTCCATTATACCCCATTGCGGTACCAAACCCAACTCTCTCTACTTTTGAATTTTTCATATGCCATTATAAGGTTTTCTTTATAATATATTTGCAAAATGTAAGTAAATGAAAATATTGTAATGTAATTATATAAAAATTTGGTGTAATACGAAGATAGCAACGTATTATTCCCCTCCTCCTGGATTTGCAGCACCAAACGATCGCACCGCATTCTCCCTGCAATAGCTACATCGCATTAAAATGGTCCGGTACACAATCATTCGCGGCCTCTGGTAAACCCTGGCCCGCCCCAAAATCGTGTCTTGCGCAGCGAGCAACAACCCAACTCACCTCTCGTGAGACGACCAACTTATCCCCTGCCCCCATCCGCCCCTTCAAACGGGAGTAAAATTACAGTAGCGAGGATATAGCAGCGGTAACAGCCATCCAGCGCAGTTGCATTATTGGTTTCGGGGTCCGCGTTGCCGCCCTCGCGAGCCCTAAATTACTTGCTCTGCGCTTGGGCGCTTGCGCGCCCTCGAAAACTTTACTAATTAACGACGTTTATACTTCGGCCGCAGCCATTAACATTCCCATTGGCGAGCGAGCGAGCCGGCGCGCAATTAAACATGCCATTGATGGATCAATTTGTCTTTCACAGAAGTTCGCGGGGAACAGAAAGCCGTGGGTAGGTGATTTTTCGCGCAATCCCGCAAACGTGCAAGGGAAGTTGAGTAAGGAAAAAGCGATTGGCACGAAGTAATGTGCCAAGGTAGACTAGCGTTTGAACTGGTGGTTATTTGCGCTTGAATATTGCACGGGTGTAGACTTACCTCTTTGGGTGTAATCTCGCTTCTTTCTTATGAAATCAGTTTTATACAAAAGTAAAAAATTCAATTCAATAATATTGTAGTAAATAAGTTTTTCTATTATGACTTTTGTCATTTTTATCCATACAAACTTCCATAAACTTATTCTCATTGATTTCAAATTCATACTTATTAGTGACGAACTATAATTATAAAATGATGAACATAAGATTATACAAAGCAGTATCTTTTTTATTTCAGATAGGTATAGCAATGTTAGAACGATTCGATTGAGAATACATATAATAAATATAAAGTTGCGCGCCGTTGATGCCCGTCGAACGCAAGCGCTGACAGTAGATTTGGAAAAAAGCGGTCATACGAATCGACGACCAAACGTCAAGCGTGAAAAAAAGGAGTTTCCTGTACGAACCGCCGAACTGAATTACACGTGAAATTCGCCATCGATTGTCCATTTTTCATGTACCACCGATGCGTAGATTGAAATCTGCCAAGCGTACGTTCGCATGTGCGCGTGAATTCGATTAATTTTCCTCTTTCGCGTCTGTCCAGCATCCGACGCGAATAGCTCGTCTACCGACGCGTGTCGCCGTTTCAGAACGCAAACGAGCGCGAAAACTGACGCGGAAAGCGGAAACTTCTAGAGAGGAAAAACCGCGCGCTCGCGCTCTATTATTATAATTAAATAGGAATTAGGCGAGTAGCCTGGAGAATCCGAGCCAGCGCGCATTCGCGATTGATACCTGGAATAGTTAATTAAAGCGAGAGAGGGGTGGGGGCAATTAGCGCGGGGCAAATTGGTAATTACGAATTTCACGGACGATTATCAAACTCTCGTATCGATGGGTCGCGCGAGCGAGGACCCGCAGAGAGACGAACGTATACGCGCGGCCCAGACGGCCCCGAATCCCCCAGAGAGTTTCGGATGTGCATATATGCATGTATATAGACGTGGGAGCCGTCAACCGCGAATCGCGCGAGCGGCCCGTCGATTTGAATAATCATTTCGGGCTCGTGCTGTGCTAACGTGCCGCAGCGACAAAACAGAGAGATGTCAGACAAGTGTAATGGATTTGAGATCGCTTTGATTGACTAATAATACGCGCACTGATTTTGAGAAGAAGAGATAGCACTACAATAATTGTTCGTACGAATTATTATACACATTTATTAAAATCAATCTATATTTTTCTCTTAAGAACTATCTATGATTATGGCATTGTCCTCAGTTGTAACATATAATATATTTATATAGCTTTTTAGAATATAGGACTGCTGCTATTTCTACTTTGGCGGAATCACTTTTCATAAATGTAATACATAAGATAAAAAAATCAAAACACTTGTTTAAATTAAATAAATATCTCAAACTTTGCATCGCCAACTCCAATAATATTAATGGTTTTGCATACACTCTTTATACAATAAAAGGAGCCACTTTGCAAAGTTTTATTAAAATTGAGAGCCCTTGATCCCTCTTTGTTGTTGAAAGTATTCTCATATCTTCCAATTCCGTAATGATTTTTTAATTCGGATTTCCATTTGCAAAGTTATCAATAACATCAACGACCTACATTTGCAATTGGAGGATCATACACAGACCAACATTAACTTAGATTTTCTAAGTGCTTTTCCGGAAAACAATTTTAAAACATGTACACTAATGCAGCGGTGGAAGCTTTAGTACGTAACCGATTAATTACTATAAAAAAGAGAAATTTTAACTAATTAAACGCATCAAAAAGAATGCACTAGTTTCCTGCTATTCATTTTTCTGGCAGATAAAGCTTTTTCGTTTGTTATGAAATGGCAATAGCGCGTATTTTCAAGCGATAAGACATTTATATAAGCACAATTCAATGTACGTTCGCGGTATAAACAAAATTTACAAAAGATGAAATTACACTACTTTTTGAAGTAAAAACAAATAAATCACGCTGACTATCCTGTCCCCCCCCCCTCGCTCTCTCTCTCTCTCTTTCTCTCGAAATTCCTAACGATAACTTCAGCTTGATGAACTTCTTTTAAAACAAACAAAAATGCACACAATGCCGAGCTAAATTTACTCATGGAATAAAGTACTACACGAAGAAACCTACGTTCCACTTAAATTCGTACAATTGATTCTCGGATATTAATTTATTTTTACTGTAATTTTCGTAGAAAAACATACTTGCAAATTATAAAGGATTTTGTTTCTTCAGATTTTAAAATTACTCTATACTTTGCAGTAAAATTAAAAATAAATTAATTTAACATAACAGTATATAGCTATTCTATTCCCGAGTAAACTGTTATTACGCTACTCCTTCGTCTCCATTTTAAGCGAGTAAATTAATCTTATCACACGACGACGATGAAAATCGTGATTCCTGCGTTACGGACCGTCGAGAACGGAGATTCTGAATTTCGCATGAAAACGCGATTACCATTCCTCATCTTGACTCACCGTGTCTAGTTTATTCTCAATTTGCTTACTTTTTAGTAAATAAAGACCTGTGAGTAATCATGCGTGTCGGTTCTAAATGGTGTTGAGCGAATTTTGGCTCTCCTAAGACAAAATATTTTTAGATTCAAATTACAGAGATTCACTAGTAGATGTAATGCTAAATAATATGAATCAGACCTGGTACAAAATTCTTCTAGGTTTTTATTGAAAATTTCATTCGGTCCTTTAAATTAGTTCGAACATTATTGTACAATATATATTTCTAAAGTTATTTTGTGGACGTAGACAAAACTCCAATGTATAAACTTTTGGTAATAAATTTAGAAATTCAACAATTTATGAGAAAAATTGCTCAGTCGTACGAAAATATTTATTAATTTTTCTAGAGTCAAGAGGGTTAATAACTTATGTAGGTTACACTCTTCTCTTGTCCTAGAATTCCTAACTTTCATAAGCACTGTCTCTTATGAGAGTAAGAAAGTTTAACTATTCCACTCTTGCTGGACTTTTTCATAATTAATTTACTTTCAAACTTACGGATTTCAACATTCATTTTCTCCAACAAAATGCATCCGAATCAATCTCTAGTCTTACCATAGTTCATAGATACAGTCATCGTGCTTTAACAGAAATTATTCCTATTTTTATGATGAGTCAACGACTTTGAAATGGAAATCGCCATAGCGAAAACCGTGTCGCCGAGACTCGTCGCGCACGCTTCTCTCACGACCCTATAATTATCTTGCGCGGTGTCGCCCACACTAAGCGAGCCGTCCATCCATCTGAATTATTATTCCAATAAACTGGCGCTATTTTCGAGCTCTCTCTCTCTCTCTCTCTCTCTCTCTCTCTCTCTCTCTCTCTCTCTCTCTCTCTTTCTCTCGCTCTCTCTCGTTCTCTGTCTCTGCTAGGGGCTTTTTCTCTTTTGCTCTCTTGCAGCGATCCGTCATTCCGGAGATGGATGCGCGCAGGCGCAAGCACGATTTCGGAAATACACCGGCTGCGATATGTAGAGACGCATTAGAGAGTTTCGGTCGTCTGAATCGAGCTGAGTTGGTTTTTCATGCGCCAGGCAGATGTTCGAATGATCGATTGCTCGATTGTCGTAGAAGTAGTAGATATATTTTCTAAAAACATTTTATAAAAAAATTAGTCACGAGCGTGCTCTGTCATTTCAACATAACCAACACGAGAATCTATTAATTCAAGTAAAGTCGAATTTACGAAATACAGTTATAGAATTAAAATATTCTCACAGTGGGTACGAAATATGCTAAAGCTCGTAATAGTATAAGTGAATGCAAAATGCAGAATCCTTAGAATGTTAGAGTCTACTAGAGCGCTGATTATCTTATCATTTTATCTAATCATCTTTACATCGTATATTTTCATCTTATCTTTTCACCTTTTGTCCAGATATTTTTATCTTTTTCCTTATCTATTTATCTTTATCTTATCTTATTATCTGAAAGTTATGTATAGACACCCAATTTAACCCTTTATGTCACAGTAGTAAATATTCTTACCACCATCCATTTTTTATATCCATTTTGTTAAAGGTTTGTAGTACTTTTCAACATAATTCAGTGCGATTTTTGCTATTTCTGATAGTCTACTAATATATCTCCGAAACCCAAGGGTAATTATTGCAATATATTGTCTATTACGAATTTTCTAAATAAAATGAGTTACAAAAAGCATGGAGAATTCATTTACTATACTATTTTCAGCTTGGGGATGATTCTTACCCAGTGTGGAGACAATTAAATTCTATGCTCTGCATTTTGTAAACTCAACTTTATTTTAATCATATAGATCCATCATTGTTATCTTAAATCCCTATTTTGGTAATGAAAAAACTTGGTTATTTCTGATATTTTTACAAAATAACAAAATGGTAACTTCATAAACCCAAATTTCTTTCCGTGTATAAGTTCTTTATAATTCGTTTGAAAGAATTACTTTTTACAACGCAGTAAAACTCAAATGGAAGATTTATAAAATGTAATTGATAACTTAAATAAAAATAGCACTTGCGTTCAGGAATTCCTTCTAATTTTAAAACTGAAATACTGACGTCATCATTAGTTTGCTTGAAAGTAAAGCGTCTCAATGTTCGATATCTCTTTTTAAGGGGTTTGTCGCAATTTAAACGATCGACGCAGAGACGCCACAGAGTCGCATGATAAATCATTGCTTCCGGCCTTTGAAAAAATTTTCGCCTCCATCGCGCGAACGTGCTCATCATAAATTTTATATTTGGAAGCGATAGCTTTGTAGCTGGTTTCTAAAAAATATTTACGTGACACCAAAGTGTGCTAAACGCGCCTGAAATAAGCGCGGCCTGCAAGAAAAAATTTTAACGAAGCTCAGAAGCTTTCTCTTATTTTTGATATTTCGGTCTGTCTGCCAGAGATGTTCTTTAATTCGAAATTTTTTACAAACTTAATAAATGGCTATATAAATTCTACACAGACAAATTTTAACCGTACATTAGAACAAAAATATATTCAAATTTCACAATTTGTTCATTTTTTTATTCTTAAAATCGCTTTAGCGTTCTCATAAGACGTATAAATAAAAAATATTCTAAATCATGGTAATCTTATTTATAATATTTAAATTTTGTTTACCATTTATCACTGCACTGATTAAGAAACATCATAATTATTAACAAATAGACTTACTGTTTATAGTTATTTTCGAAATGATTTTTTCATTTTCATAGGGAATTTCATCAAATATACTATAAGGTATCAGGAAATTAACTGCATCATTGTATATCATATAATATAAAGCCTATTACATAATCTAATAATACATCCACGAATTATGAACATTTGAAATTAACGCTTATTCTACAAACGTAATATTCTGTATGGTACAGACCGATATCTAAATATAAGATATTTAGTCGCAGACAATATATTGTTGGATTGTTGATCTAAATTTAAAGCAAAAAAAATATTATCACACTTACAAATAATAATATTTATTTTTGAAGCAATTTCCGAAACTCTCCAGTTGCTGTTTGTTATTTAGAAACAGGCGGCATCGGAATAGTGATGCGCTTGCACGTGCATTTGCGAAATCAAATATAGAACCAATCTCTCGACGCACGCATTGCTAATTACCGCATTTGATCGCACATCAGATATTTCAATTTGAATTCCGAACTCGCTGAATCTGATAGAAGCGCGTCCAAGAATTGTGCAAACGCATTACATTGTACTCGAAATCATAAATTCAAAGTGGGAAATTCTAAATTGTATACATTTTAGAAATTCTGCTGCTTCGCGACGAATGATAAATCATTTTCTACTCAATTTTCCCACGTTTCATCATGCTGATAATATTTGCATAATTTACTTCACATTAAATTTAGTAGCAATGGTAAGTCACTCTTTATTTGCTTCACGTCTGAATGCGGCATCTATTTAATTTAAAATATATAAATATTTTAAGGGTAAAACGGATCAAAAGAATAGAAATGATGAACATAAATGTATAATGCGCTCAAATATTCATGTAAAATCAATGAGCATTTGCATTTAATTATCTTGACCCAGACATGAAAAATTGAGACGTCAAATATTAAATTCTTTTATTTTATAAAAGCTTTGCTACATAAATGTTAATAATAAAATTATAATATATACGATAAAATGAGTGAATAATTATAGAAATATCATCGCAAGTCAAATAATCAAGAAGCAGCGGAATAATCCTTTCGGTGAGCCTTAATTATGTAAAAAACAAAATTTTAAATAAAACACAATTAATTTGTGCAGTGCATTTATGAAGAGGTAATTCTTCTTGTGTAATGGATAAATTCGACTTAATCGTTCTTGTAGACCTAACTTTTGTAAGGAATTGCTTGCATGCAAAGATGTTCAATAGGAAAAGTTTTGTTTTGATAAGATCTACAACTTTTAAGCGCAAAAGCGCTGTTTTTTGAGCATGTGTTTTGATTCAAAATTTCGTTAAGACAGCTGTGGATCTTGATCGTGGTACAAATACGTTCATCTACAAATACATTGTCAATAATACTCAAATGAGATTTTACCACTGTTACAGACGAAAAACTTCGTGACCACACTAAAAACCTATTTTTTCATTATGAAACGGTAGTTTTTGAGAAGGTACATTTTTTCCTCCCTTTCCCCATGTGATGTCATTTTATCGATGGTATCATTCTTATCTATCCTATAATTTCTTCATACTGTATCCCTTTCCATCTATTAGCATAGCTGCGCTAGGGTGAGCGCTTTGATTTATACACACCGCGGAGTATCGTGGGACCTTGTCGCGCCTCTTCATCCTCTGACAGCGGGATGATCTCTGCACGGATAACAATGGCATTCTTTTTACGAAGCGCGTCGATCATATCGCGCCTGGCGAACTTTAAATTGAAAATATCGCTCGCGCCTGCAGCAGCTGCAGTTGAGACGTTCGATCGACTCTTGCTTATATAAAGATATCGCGCGCAGAGTTTTGAGAATGTACCGGGAGGAATATTTTCAGGGAATGCTATCGGCTGGCGCCGGTATTTTCGAAAATTGTTATTTTTGGAGGGGAGTCAGATTTTTGTATATTGAATGGCTCCTTTGATACGTGAATAAATATTGACGAATTGTGAGAGTGCCAAAACGACTTTTTATGACTAATTTCATCGAAATGTGCATTGCGCTTCGTATATTGTCAAAATTATGTTCTAGTTATTTACAAAAATAAGTTTTATAATCGATTAAAGTAATCATAATGCTTTTTCATTTTAAATAATTGTTAGAGAGGGAATAATCCATTATTTCGAAGATATTTACGAAAAGAAACTTTTTAAATTACACGAGACGTAAACATCTGAATGACAAGGGGCTGTGGAAGTATCGGAGAGTCATTGTCATAGGCACATATCTGGACTCGCCCTCTGTCGTCTAGGGACTCTGGAGCCGCGAACATATCAGTTCTGTTTTCCGGGCTCGGTTCCGGCCCTATCGACTTCTCGTCGTTACACTAAAATCACAGTCGCAGACATCGTAAACTCGGCCTCCGTTCTGAAGTGAAGGCCATATGTATATATATATATATCAGACAGCTGGAGTTATATGGATAACGAAGCATAAGATGAACATCGCTGGCATTGGGTATAAAAAGTCCAACGAAGAACTTCGTGCTCCCTACGTCTGAACTGCAGACTCAATATTTTAGATATAGTATACAAACCTTTCGATGAGAAATAATAACATTCATTTTATCTTAGTTAATCTTCCCACTGAAGTTTATCTTCAGTGAATATATCACTTGACTAATAAGGACGACGATAATATACCACTTAAAATATTTTTAGAAAAAGAAACTAATAGGGGATAGTAACTTCAACCACGCGTGCTATGCAGTTAAATTAATGTTTCAAAAGAAGACCGCACTTATCATCCGCAAGGCAAAACTCAAAGACCGAGCTTCGATGCATTTCGCATATCTGTGATGGATACCTTAAATACTTGTCTAGTGGCAACATTTTTGCCGCGAATTTGTATCCAGGAAGGCCGCGCGTCAGCTCAACGGCGGTCAAACAAACTCTAAAAGCTGTCAGTCGCGAATTTCGCCGCCGCGCACCCACAGACGAGCCAGTGACGGACGCGTGATAATTATCGACGTGTGTTTCGCAATTGCTATTTTCGATCGCATCGGGGAGCGGGGCTGGGAGATTGGTGGAAAAATTGAGTTTTCCAACGCAGCTCGATAATAAACGCGAAAATTGAATTCGACTGGATGGGCGATACGTTCAGGCGAGGAAACGAGCGAGCGTACGGGTTTAAATCGCGGCTTCGGACGCGCGACCTTGGAATCGCGAGGCTGTTATAATGGACTGGATCGGGTTGTTAACGACGTTTGGCCTACATTCGTCTCGCGGCTGGATTATTATTTTGTCGTTGCTGGACGGGACGCAAGAGTAGAAAAACTTTTTCGGGGTAGGCAATGTTGTATGGTTTTTGATAGCGTGGAATTTTATCGAAGGGTTGGACTTATAATATTCACAATATAAATAATGTTTCTGAGTATTAACGTGTTATCAGTAGCAACCAATGGGAAGGCAAAAACCAATTTCAACATTAATTTTATTAGTTAAAATAGTTACTTAATTTTTTGTAGTATTGATTACTATTGCTTCAACATTGATTACTCCAACTCAGATTATTATGAGAAAATTTATTCACTTATTTACAAATTTGCTTTAATTAAAATAAAATTTTAGGAAATTGCACTTTACAAACGTAAAAAATATGCAGCAATTATTGGATCATACTAAACAAAAAGTAAAATAACTATAGTTTTTTATTATATATTTTTTTACTAAAATAGTAGCTAAAAATGGATTGAATGAATGCAAAAAAGCACATTAAATAACGATTCAAATTCTAGTCCATATTTGCAGGTGCTGACGCAGTACAAATGCTGCTACACCTTCTACAATGTAAATCACCACCAATACTTTTTGCACCCTGCGTAAAGGAAACCAGAATTTAAATTGTGCGCGCACGCTAAATTCCCTTGCGTGTGATTCGTAAAACATCGCATCGTCGTCTACCCGTAACGTATACATAATATATATACGAAACGTAGTACAGGTAATTTTTACGCCGCGCTCCGGCGCTCGCATCTTCGAAATTCCAATTCCCCATTTTGTTTTATATTAGTGTTTATCATCCATTCGTCGATATGTTGGTAATGCAGATCGTATAGGTCAGTAGCGGGCTCGGAAAAATGGAAATGTTCCTGATTTCATATGCATACTCTACCCGGTAGCTTGAACGTACAACCCCCGGATTCTACGACACACACGTATACATTTGCACAGTTATACATACACACGCGCAGACACGATACGATTATATATGTTATATCGGAGAATGCATTAGAATTCCCGGAGAAATGTATTTCTTAACTCTCTCTTTTTATAGTATGCTGCTGAAAACTTTTCTCTTTCGTACAAATATTCACGAGTATGTGATTCTATGTGCGTAAATGTGCATGCGAAAGTGTACGTGTATGCGTGTGTGTTCATGAGGGGGTATGAGAGAAAAAGGCGAAAGAGATCGACAACAACGTGCTATGGCCCAGTTTTGGCGCGCGCGCGCAGACGCGTTAGCGTTCTACGAGCTTGGCAATGCCTTCCACGGTAAACAACGTTATTTTTATTATTTCTATATACGTGTACGCAAGCTCAAAGTGCGAGATATATAACGTACGAGAGTGAGTCTTGCTGCAGCTCGTAAATCTTGTGCATCGGGATGGTAGGTGGAACGATGAAAACGAAATCACCCCGCCAGATTTTGTTTTAACTTGCATTCGCGAATCTTAAATTCTTTGGACAGCACCAAAGACTTGTGAGATTCTCATGATGTAAATGACATACTTTTGGCCTGTACTACTGATCTTTCATTGAGTGTTACATTGTGACAAGGTAATGTTCCCGCATCAGGATATTGTATATTATTGCTAGAGGATTATTAGATTTCAAAAGATTAGGTCGTAGCTTCAAAATTATTTCTGCTATAAAAAATTATTTTTTCCCATTAAAAACTAAAAATGACTAGATATATGAAATACTTTATGAAATTTTCTTATTTTTGTTACTTTCGTAGCTTAATTAAATAAAAATCTGGATGTACAGAAGAGCAGCATTTCAAAAATAAATGAAGGCATCCAATAAAATTACGAAAAAAACTTTATTTAGCAACCTGCAGACCGTAAATTTCTAAATGACCTGTTGTAAAAAGAGCATCGAAAAAAATCTCATCCGGTCTTCCTTAATTTCACCCTGCCTTTTCATCTTTCGTGCCACGACGCTCTCAGGCAACGTAATCGGAGAGTCATTAAAAAAGCTTTCATTCACCCAAAGCTTCAATCTTCCTGAGGTCTACTTTCTTCTCAATACTTTGCATGTTTTAGAAAAGTAAAATTTAAAGATGAAAAATATGATATTCATCCACAGACCTTTCCAAGAATTATGTTAATAGTTATTGTCAGGAAATTCATTTTACAATTCCCTGGTGTAAATTAAGCTAGTTAATATCGCTGCCAGCCTATAATTATCAGCCAGTTCGGCTTCATCAGTTTTATAACGAACAACTAATTAAAAACTCGCTTACGTTATAACTTATGACAATACAACCCACAAGTGACGAAGCAAGGAGAAAAAATTGGACGGGATGGGAGAAGACCTTGAATCTGAGCTTAATGATGTTCCTTACAATGCCAAACATTGATATTAATTGTTCAGTGTTATATTTTAACAGTGTCACCGAGATTTCCGATGTGAATTAAATAATAAAGTGTGAAAAAATAAACAACGACTAAGATGCGAAGGCTCGGACCCAAAGTTTCGAGTGACGCGCTCAAACCACGGATCTAACGTCGCGATGCCATTCCGAATGCATGGCGAACAACTTATTCTTTTTTGCTGAGTTGTTTTTTGCATCAGACTCAACCTCTTGGCTCAGACTCCCGTCTTCCACGTTGCCTGAAATTCTACGGAATCTTTCGTGACAATATAGTTAAGGAATATGTATTTGAATCTGCTTCAAATGAATATAAGTTAAAAGTAAATTCCAGCGAAAAAATGTTGCACCTTTCATATTATTCCGCTCCTGTGATCATCAGGACTTTTACCTAGTTTACAATCTATTATCCAAAAGGAATCGCTTTCATAAATTCAGATATAATGTTCTTTATGTGTCTAAAAGTGTTTATTTTAATCCTTTCGTGATGCATTATGGAATCCAGCAATTCGTGGATGAATTCAAATCCAGGATCGAATTCTCAAAATGGCATATGAAATATGATGTACCATTTTTTGAAAAATTGAGAATTTTGAAAGAAATAGAACTGTATTTAGATAAAATTTTGAATAAAAGTCGTATTTTTGTAATTTTGTCGATAAAATGCACAGTTACGAAGTTAATAATTGGTGAATATAGAAATTATCCGAAATGGTGTCTAAAAACTACTCATTCCGTACATTTTTAAATTGACATAACTATGCATCTTATCAAAAAACCATAAAAAACGACTTTTATTTAAAATTGTATGTGGATGTCACATTTTTTTAATTTTTTCGAAAAACGGTTAATAAACAGTTGTTTTCATTTAAGGTATATATTTCTATAGACAAGATTTTTTTTTTTATTAAGCTTTCACAAATTATGAATTATTGACATTTATATTTATAGAAGTAAAATATTATCTATAAGGCTGATCAGTTTCTTTAGTGAGGAAATAACTAGTAGAAGAATTGTTATTATGATGAGGAGTGAGAGAGACAAAATCTAATGATCATAAATATATATTCTATGTAATATCTGTTTACGAAAAAACTGACACAAATGTTTTTTCGGTCCACGTACATAGCGCTAGTAGAAATTCATCTATTCAAAATGGCCAAGAAGACGACTTTTCGACCATTATTTGCCTATTTTTTAAATTGACATAACAACAAAATATTCGTATTATAAAAAATAATTTTTTGTACTCATTCTATGAATAATTCAGTAAAACTTGTATTTTTCCATCTTATGCTGTCTCGCTCGCAGTCCTTGTCATAACAGCAAGCCTTCTACTAGCCATTGCCAGACTACAGAAACTGTTCAGTTTTAATACCTTTAAAATACTCAAGAACCAGCTTGTGCTTCTCTTCGAAAAATCCATTCTATTTTAATATAAATAGTCAGTTATTAGTTATAAAATGTTTTGGATTTCCACCAGGGAGTTTATATTTTAGTAAGCTATCAGTTCTAGTTGAATGCCGTTAAATTTAACATCAAAAAATGAAAACTTTGAGATTATGCCATTCTATTTCCAATCTATTAAATGTGCGAATAATGGGGGGAAAAGCATTTCCCCGGGGTCTATTAACTGTAGCCATTTTTTTCTACCCATTTACTAAAATTGTGGCCATTTCGCGATAGACGAATTTCCACCAGGGTCAGAATGATACAAAATATTATGATTTGTGGAAGAATAAAAGAGAAAATCCATCGATTAACACTAATCACTCGATTTATATCCGGAAGTCCTCAATTCTCACGAATCACCTACGTGCACGGCCGATACACCGTAGCACGCGCTGAGAAAAATGGACCAATGAGAATTCCGGCCAGGAATGGAGAGGTATCGTTATGTCGATTCGGCCGCAATGTGTATTTATTGGCCTGAGCCATATATTATCCCCGGGGAATCACTATGAAATTTTACCCCTCATATATATATATATATACGCCTGCGCACGAATTGGGAGGGATCCATACGCATCGACGATTCAGACTAATTTCTCGACCGAATTAATCGGCACCATGAATTTTGCGAGAACCACGATCATGAATGCGCGGAAATGGAGTGGCACGTGGACGTACGTACGTTCGTGCAGAACGACTCCGTTAGGCTGAATGTCAACGACCGAAGAAAAGATATGACAAAGATTTTTTTCACCCTTAATCTAGAATTGGGATTGTCATTATTGTACATTATTTGTATATTGTTCGCACACACGAGAGGTACGATAAATACTGCTTTTTAGTGATTGCCCGTAGAGCAAAAATTATATAAGTAAAAAGGTCTATCATAGAGAAAAGTATAAAATTAGATAGAAAAATTTATTTCTATATATAGGTATATATATACATTAACTGTACTTTCGCATAGGAAACTTTAAACTGGCTTACTTTAAAAATAGGAAACGTATATAGTTTTTGAGTATTTGATTATATATATAATTTTGATCAGTTGAGTAGTCAGAGACAATTTTACAACTACAGCTACTAGTATAGTCTAGTATAGCGCGCAGAACGACGAATGAAGCAACAAATATAAAATGAATTTCCCCCTTCTCCATAGAGCTGTAGCATACCCAGATAGAGTCCGTACACAACATCTACACACGTATACATATTTTGGTCCCTATCTTTTTGGCGATGAGCATCACATGTATATAAAAAGGCTTTTTTCCCTGCCGAATCCCGAGCTGCCGCGGGCAAGCTTCGCTCATCTCGAGATTAAAGTCGTGAATGGACGGAACTGCAGCGGGGCAGGCAGGCAACCTTTGGCCGAGTTTTCCATGCACGAGAGCACATCGAACGGAGGAAACAAAATAGTCTCTAGCGTCGCGCCTGGATGGAGCAGCGCGGGATAAAGGGAGAGCGAGATAAAGGAAGCTGGAGAGAATGGAATACGGGAAAACGCGTTGTGGACCGTTTGCACGTGTTTCGAAATTGTGATGCCCGTTTTTTTGGACGAATCTTGTTAGTGGGTGGCAGTGTTTAGATTCAAGTATACACGATTCACCATGAATACAGCTGCCGGGAAACGACTACAAATTCTTTCATTTCACGCTTATTTCATTATGAAGCGAAACGCGTCAAGTTTTAGAAATGTTTCTTCCTCTTTTATTACATTGTTTTTATAACTTGATAGAAATGTTATACGAAATTTTATACAGCCTGAAAATAGTTGAGTATTAAATTTCACTGTATCTGTTATTTTAAGAATCGGTGACAACTGTGCATGTCAAGAAATTTCAAAGGAAAGCAGCAAGAATCTATGGCCGAAATCTGACACTCGAACCTGTCAAAACACTGCTATTCACGAGCATTGACGTGGAATCATCCGAAAGAACACATACAACATAATTTCGAAACTCGGTCTCTAATCTTTTAAAAAATTTTTCGCTTCTAGTCCAAGTTCTGTACTACGCAATGCAAATTTTTATCTTTGAGTGATATTAATACATAGGTGGGCTGCTTAAATCGCGAAAATAACGGTGATCTAATTCTTGTTCGTAGGCCCGCAACAAACCGGCTGATGGCGTTGGGCACGTTAATCAAAAGGGCGCGGCCGGTCAGAAGGCGCCCCTCGCCGCTGGTCAGAAGGTGGCACCCGGAGGCAAATCAGCCGGAGGAAACAAGCCCGCCACCAAGCCGAGCGCGCAAAAAGGCCAGGTCAAGGTCACGCCGAAGGCGGCCTGCGTCAAGACCGGCAAGAACAAGAAGAAGGGACAGAGGCAGCAGTACGATCTCATCGTCACTATCAATCTCGTGAGTACATCTACTTACTATTATATGCATCGGCTATGACGATTCGCCCTTTAATTACTCCTGGCCCGAGTACATTCTCCTCCTTTAGGGTGCAAGAATTTTTTTTTAAATTGCGAACAAGTATAATATTTATTTGACTTTCTAGTTGATCAAATCTTTTCGATTAAATGTAAAAAATACTTCTTCTTCTCGTGGGTATACCGTGAAAACTATAATTCAACTCGCTTTTAGTTTATTATCTTAGATTTATTATGTACGTGATTTTTTTTTCGTATTCGAAATATATATGACTTGCATTAGCAGAACATAACACGACGCTATATGTATAGAAACACGTTGGTTACAGTGTTAACATTTATTTTAGGATTTTCTAGATGTTTTCTGCTGATAAAGCTATATTTATAAACCCTGACCAACTAAAAATAACAGTTTCAATATCGCGTAACATCCAAAATAAGTAATTCTCCGGACCTTCATTAAAATCGCGTCAAAAGAGAACAAAAACTTTCCCCTGTGTGGGTTTTGACCTTTGCAGGAAAGGGAAGAGGGTTGCGCTAATTAGTTGCCTCTTGTTATACGGGATGTTGATAAAGCACGGAAGAAGCCAGCCGTGTTATTACATTTACAACGAAACCATGTAATGAAATCCACTTTAAGCTTCTTTCTCAAAAATATCATTTAAGGTTACAAGACTATACATATATATTTACCTGTATCTTTAAGCTGTTTCATTAGCACCGTAAGTTATATTTTTCGGGTTGATTTTGGATAATATTAATATCACTTTGCTAGCGTCCCTAAATTTACATAACATACAAGCTATGAAACCTACTCTATGGAAGTAGATATTTACGGTAAGATAAATCTATTAAAATGGTTGGTAAATATACTTATTATAATAGTAAGTACACAACGGTAACGTTTATTAGGTTATAATATAAACGCACAGATCTTTCAATACAGATTAATAAAGATATCTGTATAGAATGAAACATTTACTCTTAATTTTAATAATATCATTATATTGTTAAATATATTAAGAACATTTTTAAAATAGCCATTTTAATTAACTTTTTTACGCGTATATTTTCGGCTACTCGGGACTTATTTAAGGTGGCATCAGTGGTCTAGTAGGCCTAAAGATATGACAATTTGGATCATTCGATTTGTTTACACATTCCAATCTGAAAACTGATATAATAGGAAAAAGGGTTCTTAAAGTAACGAAAAGAATTTTTGTTAGCCAATTTCCAATGTTGCAAAAGTAGATTTTGTCAACTGAAAAAAAATCCAATGAGAAATACTAATCTTTTTTGTTCTTCGTTCAATTTTAATTTGGAAGGTCTCATTTTATTCCTTGTTCAATTTCAGAGGGAGAAAAACCGATATCAAAATTTGAAAATTTTCAAGACTTGCAAAGTTAGATTCAATTGTTTTTAGGTTTGTCCATGAATTTTATAAACAATTGAATATAACTTGGCAGGTTTGGAAAATTTTCGGATTTTTATATCAATACCTTCCTCTGAAATTAAACAAGGAATAAATGAGACCTTCGAAATTAAAATTGAAGGAAAAACCAAAAAGAGTTAGTATTTCTCATTGAATTTCTTTTCAGTGGACAAACTCTACTTTTGCAACATTGGAAATTGTTCCCTATTATATCAGTTTTCAGATTGGAACAAGTAAACAGATCGTTATAAAAAATTTTCATAGTTTTAGGTCTACTAACCCGTATGAGCCACCTTGAATTTTTTCAAGCGTTTCAAAATTTTTATTCTATAAATATAAGATAAATAGTAAAAATTGAGTTTACCGACTTGTAATCTTCATTAAACTCAGAATGTTTGATTAGATTGTTTTTTGCTTTCTCAAAGAGAAAGCTTGATATTAATACCGGAAATTGCAAAAAATGGCCTACCCTCTAAATGTACAATAGTGGAAAAGTTACCATTTCATAGTGAAAATAGTGGGTATACACTATTTTAATAGGTGAAATTTTACTATTTTAAAAATTTAATATGCACTACAAAAATAGCGGAAAAGTCAGAATTTCGGCAGTGGAGGAATGTTTACTATGAAATAGTGACTTTTCTGCACCATTTTACAATTAAACCAAAGCAAACTATCAAAATACCTCTGAAATTGAACTGCGAACGCATCCCAAGTAGCCTGAAAAATCAGGTCAAACTAATTTATTCAAGCTCACGCCATGAGCGGCACTCCCGCGCGCGCAGCCTCATAATATGGGAAAAGCGAGTTTGGCTAATCCCATCAGCCGGCACGAGTGGAGAGCCATGCATCGCCGGCGCGCGAAACAGGATCGGCCGCGCAATTTCCAATTCGGAAGCTAATTAATTAGGCGCGCGGCTGCAGCGCAAACAAACTATACTATCTGCGGTTAACAGAGTGTGTAGCTCGGGGGCTTGCGAGACTCGTCGCAACCGCGCGCCGTGTTTCTTTATGCTCTTTGCACTTTCGCCTCAGCTACCTACGCGCGGGTGGAAAAGGAGAGAGAGAGAGAGAGAGAGAGAGAGTGAGAGAGGGAGGGAGGGATGCATACCTACCGAGCAGTACGCGCGCGTGCTGTGTGTATTGTAAGCGCGTCGAGCTAGGTGGAATTCGAACAATCAGAGGCACGCGTTTCTCTCCGCCGGCGAGACGCGGAGCAAACTTGTGAATTACACCCGCCGTATATATTGAAATGTCTAAGGAAAGTTGAGTGCCTTGATTTTAATAGGTTGACTTAGGCATTGTTGGAAACAAGCCGTTTAGATTTTAGATAAGAAAGATGCGCTGTATTATGTAAGATGCTACTATCAATTGACTATGCATATGTCAATATTGTGTATATAGATCGACAATATTGACAGTTTTGTAATTACTAAAATGTGTATTTAATAAAGAATAAAGGTTGCACTACGAAGTAGAACACTTATGAACAGATACTTATATTTTCTTGCATAAAATTGAACTTTAACTATATATGGCCATTTACATTAGTAGAAACATAATAAAACACAAAATTCAAATTAGATTAATATACTTACATCGACGTTTTGTTTAGTATAAAATTATTTATAAATATTCTCGTAAGAACAGAGTTCGTTTTTCCCCGAGCTTTTCTCAGTCTGAAATTCATCATTTCCAAAATTTTTAACATTATTTACCATCAAAATGAAATCATATGTATTAGAGTGAAGTGCGATTACTCAAAGTACGACGTGAAAAGTGATCAATCACCTTCTTATAGATCAGCAAGCACCCTGCTGGAAATTCCTCTATCTGAAATGGCCAAGAAGCTAGAAACTAGCTAGTAAAACTGGCTAATTAATGGCTATGATGAAACGCTTTTTCTCACA
>JAPYZP010000117.1:0-54567 GCA_030522985.1 Torymus sinensis | reverse complement strand
GTGGAATATGTATCGCGTCATGAAAAAGATGGGCTTCGGTCACCAATCGTTGATATGCCGTGGTGGCAAGTTTCATTATTCGATGTATATGGATTTATTGCGATATTATTACTTATATTACTGTATATAATAAGAATAATTTTAAAGAGCTTAATCAACATTGTAACTTATATCCGTGGTAAGCGATTAACTTTAAAAACCAAAAGTAGTTAGATCACTTTTGTATTGGCACGGCGGCAAGAAATTTCAGAAAAAAACGTGTTATAATGGTATAACTTGTATCTACGTATAACATGAAAATGAGGCGTGGGAGAACTGACGCGAAACGCCCGTAATGTGCTGTATAAGAAGAAATAAATAAGTTTATTGAGCGACCTCTTCACAGAATTACAAAAAAAAAAACGTTAAACTATCTTTCTCCCATTCAAAAAATGTATCAGTCTAATACTGCATGAAGTCCTCGCAACGTCAACGCAAGTATTATGTCAATTGAGCATGAGTCAACATTCTGTATAGACATATTTTTTAGTGTAGCAGATATATATTTATATAAATGTAAACAAATAATTGTTATTTAATAAATCAGTATTAAAAACGATAAATATACTCGTACGAACTATAAATAAGTGAACAGTTTTGGCTTTGAATTCTGTTGAAAAATTATAGAACAAGTTATAATTGGACTGCTTAAAGAACGCAATAGAAATAATACACATTTAGCCAGATAAGCGATTATGAAGGACACGCTTGTTAGTCTGTGAGCATATATTGAGTATTCGCGTGATGTCATCGCGCTGCCAGATAATGACGCTTAATATTGCAGGTGAAGGTGTTTTAATTTCGGAAAATCAAAACATAAAGCTATTAAGGGGGTCCTATACCTAATGGCACTTCTAGACCAATTCACCTAAAAAAATTAATTCAAATAAGATTACTATATAATAAATAATATTTACTATTAATATAACTTATTTTTAGTACAAAACTGCTTGTGATAGGTCTTTAAACTCTTATTATACTGATTATGTTGCTTTTCGAAAAAAAACTTCTGCGTCATTTTTTTGGCAGCTGGTCCATTGATTTTGACGGGTGAGGTACCGAATAACTTGTAATACGTCAAACTTTAGCATCAAGCTCTGATTTTAAAATTGTTGGAGTTTAAGTATTTTTTTTATGTGAAAAACTACTTTTTTTCCTTAATTTTATCAACTTTCATGAATTATGATTTAAAAAAAAAAAAAAAAAAATACTTTAACTCCACCACCTTATATCCGGAGCTTCATACTAAAGCTCTATTACAAGTTATATTACAAAAAATTTGGTACCTTGTCCATCAAAATTAATGGACCAGTTGCCAAAAAAAGTGACGCTAAAGTCCAAAAAACAATATTTTGAGAAATAAGGTTTTATTGATAAATACCATAAAACGTAAAAAATCATCAGCTATCGGGTCCCATTTAATTTTCGATTATCAGATGGTCACCTTACGAGAAGACATGTGTATTGATCACAAAATGATACCATTGAGTTTCAAATTTTACACAATATAGTTCATATCATTTTTATAAGAAATCCCTTACATAAATTTAATTATTATTTTATTATTTCACTTTTATACTAATATGAATTAATAATACTAATAATATTGTTTACATTTTAAAATACATTTAAGAAAATTAAATGCTTTCCTATAGAAACTTACAAAAATACACAAAAAAAAATGAACGAAATAATCAAGTTTTTGTCATTTTAAAGATCGTACGTTCTTTCAGATATAATCATGTGAAATTACTTAAATTTTTTATCCAAACTACTTTTTTTAGGTTCGAAATAACATCTATAATTAAAATATTAAATAAAAAAACAAGTGAGTTTTTGAAAACTTTTAGGTATAAGACCACCTTAATACCTTAATTTAAACCAATGTCTTGCCCGGTATGTCCATCTTGCCCGGGTCTCCCCTATACCCTTAAAATGTAAGCAAATAAATACTCCGTGTCTACTTCTGCCCAAACCCCCAAAGTTCATTCACCTGAGACATTAAAACTCACCAATACCTCTCCCCAACCCCACCAACGGCCTATCTATATAGATAAACGATCCCTGATCTCAGCATCTCACAAAAAAACAACCAAGTCGAAAAATCACGAGACGTCGGCATCCTCGAGACAGGTGAAAACTTGGCGTTTCCCATGAATAAGCAAACCAGGGGACATTAGCCTCCAGACAGCATCAACAGACGCGGTGAGAAAAAATCGGCGGGACCATACCTATTCCCGCGCAGCGCGCGTCGATCAGAGAGAAATACCGGAAGAGCGTCCGCGACGGCAGCGGCGGCGACGCCGAGGAGCGTCGTGGTGTGAGGTCGATGTGGGTCAGACGCGCGTTCCTGGAAAATTTAAAAGCCTTTCCGAGTTCGCCGCGCCCGCGTCGCGTCTCCAGCCCCCGTTCGCGACGGCTAATTGGTCAGCGAGGGTGCGCAGGGGTGATGGTGTATAGTACGGTGGTGAACTTCTCGTTATCTTGATGACGATTCGGATGGTTGTTTCTGGGTAGTTTGAAGGGTTGCAAAATATATACACGTAGAAGGATTTTCAGTTTCGTTTCGTAAGTACATAGTTGGCCCGTGCGGAGTTATAGTTTTTTGTAAAATAGATTAAAAATATGATTATGCATGTAACTTGAGTTGCAGTTGACAACTGTAATCGTTTAAAAGGCCCGCATTTTTGCCTAGCATATAGCGGGAGGAAGTTATAAAGACAAATAATTACAACTAAACAAAATAAGAATAATAAAACCATATCTCTATAGTTACCATAAGTCATAAAGATAGTCTTATCAACATTTAGAGATAACTTATTTACAGTTAACCAAATCAAAATTAGCAGACATACTTCTTATATTTATATGCATAATGAGATCGTTTTTATTGGTAATAGATTTGTTTAGATTGTTTATATTACCACAACATTTTCTTCTCAAACTGTCTTTTTGTATTTTTGTATTTTAAAATAAATATTATTTATTTGTTAAACAAAATACACAGTACAGTGCTTCATAGGAATTGCAAATACACATATATATACATGTTCTAAACGTAAATAGAAACTTTCACACTGACACCTGAAACACATACTCGCGTAATCAAAAACAAAAATTTATTAAAATATATACGCCATAAAAGTATAACAATCGCACAGCTTCTCTATATTCATACCCGTCGCGTATATAAACATCCTGAATCCAAGACATCACGCGCGCGTCAACCGCAAATTGGCCCCGCAGACGCGTTTATAAACACCCACACACTCGATACACACATCACAAATCCGCGTCAGCCCGGAAGAGCAGCCGCGCGCCGTTACTCCGCTGCTATACATGTACATCACCGGCGATCGATATGGGTCAGACGTGTATTATTGAAATTTTAAAAGCATTTCAAAGCTCGCTTAATTCGCGTATGTGCGAGTAGATTATATACATACACACTCGTGCGTCTGATGACGGACGACGGTTTACCTGCGCGATCCTCAAATTCAATTTGACGCCGAAGAAGTTTCGTACATATACATATATATATGATGGGTGGAAAAAGGCGTGCGCGGATGCGTAGCTATGATGGGCGTAATGAGCGGGGTGACGGATATTTTCGTACTTCGTTACGGGGGGGGATGTTGATGAACCGAATTATAGCGGACAGGGTAGGAGGTGGCTTCATTCCGCGGTTAATAAAATTCATGCCATTATCTCATTACTCGCTATATAGATTTTTTAAATTACACGAGCTCTGTTTACATGCATAAAGAAGCCGTACGCGCGGAAACCTCGTGGATTCGAAAACTATTTTCCGCCGCGATCATGTCAATTTTGACGAAATTTGAAATTTATTTCTGCCCTGCGGGAAAAATGAAATTTTCATCAAGAGAAAATAATATTGCAATAAAAGATATAACGAAAATTGTTGAACTCGATTTTACCAAAAGCCGCAAATCACCTCCTCCAAAGTACATCGCGCGTCTTTATACTTACAGCATCCAGCTCGAATCGATCCTCTTTGGCTCGACTCACCCCTTCCTCTCTATTTAAAACTCTGCCACCACCACCGCCACCCTCTGCGAAAATAATTGAATAAACAAAGTCGCGGAGACGTGGGCGTGCGAGCGAGACGCCCATAACCCCTTCCCTTGCTCTCCCGCCCGCGAAGGGCTCCGGAGTGCAGGCAGCAGGCTGACAGATTGACACTCGGTCGCGCGAGTCCGTCTGAATATTTCATCTCGTTTCACCTGTCAGGCCCCGCGACGAGAGGCAGGCAGGCAGGCAGCAGTCGTGCGGAGGTAGGGAGTGAGAGAGAGAGAGAGTGTGTGTGTGTGTCTATGTATAGGACGCGTGCCCTGGCGAACTTTCGACCTGGAGTGACCCCGCCCGCCAGGATATGCGAGAGGGGCGCGAGCTTCTGCTGAGTGTGGCTTCGGGTGCGGCTATGTATAGACGCGGAAAAAGGTTCGATTTCGCTGTTAGGATTGGTGCGATGGGTGTGTAAGCGCACTGAAATTATATTAATGCAATTTTCATTTTCAAGTATTTTAATGCGGATAGTTATTTTAAAAGGGGTTTCAATAATGTAATCGAAAGATTTAAAAGTGGCTGTGATTATATAAATGGTAAAATATAATAAAATGTTAAAAGCACCTGGAACTTTACTAAATATAAAAACAATATTATAATTATCGTATTGATAACTTACAATTATTAACCAATACTTAATATTTTGCTTGGTGTATGGAAATTGTTACGTGCAGATAAACGCCAGGCGGGTGCGCGCCTCTCCGCTCAATTAATTTCGGAGTCATAAATAATTCGCGCCGAATTTAGTCGCGCGCTCTACCGCTTAATCAAATTTCCGATCGAGCCGATTATTGGAAATTATGAGAACGAAGCGCGACTGAATATAGACAATTCAATCCGATTTCAGGAAAAAGCTTTTTCACGTTCAGTCGGAAGCCACGGCGAATGTCTGTTTTTGAAATCGAAATTTAAAAGCTCGCGGACTACGGTAGTCAGACTGACGTGGCTATGCGGAATAACTCTTTTTAAGATAAATTACTGATTTTAGTCTGCGTGAACATTAAAATAAATATTTCTCTTTATATTTTCCTCAGTGTATCAGTAACTTGAAATTCGATGATTTTTATTATTCATTTTTGATATTTTTAAATTTACCGCGTTAAAATTATGAGCTGTGTAATGACTCACGTCGTACCTATATATAAGTTGAACAATAATACATGCACATAACCTTAAATTTTACACATGTTTTGCGTTGTGATCTACTGTCAGTTGGATTTATTAATATTGTCGTAGTTCTCATTTGTTTACTGATTGTTAATATTTACTATTAAAAATTTATGTCTTTTAATTTTGTTTTTTTACCTATTAAAAAGGTTTAAATTTTATAAATGAATATATCATTTCAATCATTGTATAAGTAAACATAATTAAAAGAAAATTTTGAATTTTAGGTAATTAAATAAAATATGAGTACCCAAAAAGGAAATACAAAACGCTCGAGACCACAAAAGTACCAGAATAATTTTGCGTTTAAAAATACTTTATTTGATACGTCTCACAAGACGAAGAAGATCAATGGTCTGCAAATAGCAAATGTCTGCGAAAGATGCAAAAAGATATTAGAATGGAAGATTAAGTATAAAAAGTACAAGCCATTGAAAGCACCTGGAATATGTAATAAATGTGACCAGAAAACTATAAAACATGCTTATCATACAATTTGTGGTCCTTGTGCAAGTCAACGGAGAGTTTGCCCAAAATGTGGTCAGCAAAGTGAATTAGTCCCAGCAACGCCGAGTAAAGAAGAGCAAATAAAATTGGATGTTGAAATGCAAGCAATGCTTAAAACTCTTCCAGAAAGAAAAAGAAGAACATTTTTACGATATGTAAACAAACAAAGTTAGTACAGTTTTTGTTTTGTCATATGAATTGTTTTAATAGTTTCACAAAAAGTGCAATTTAATTAAATAAAATTTAAACATTTTCTTATTTTAGATGAAGATAAAGATAAAAAGAAAAAGAAGAAAAGGAAAGAGAATAAGGAAAAAGATGGTAAAGGAGTATACAGTGAACATAATGGTGGAGAAGAAGATGAAGATCAAGACGAAGATCAAGACGAAGATGAAGATGAAAAAGAATCTGTAGAGTGTACTCGTGAACATTTATTAGAGAAATTAAAGGCTCTAATGGTTGATGATAAGGATGATGATCTCGGTAGTGATTTTTCAGATGATGATGATTATGGTGACGGTGATGATGAGAATGATGATGAGGATGATGATGATGATAATGATTTAAATCCTCCAAAATAATATTGTTTATAAAAATATTTTAAGTTAATAAAATATTATATTTTTAAATTACGGTTAGTTTTTATATGAATGAACTTTGTTGCATGTACATTCCTTTTTTTTTTCTTAATATAGTTTTTGTCAATAAAAATTTGCAATTAAATTTTAATTCTTTCTTCATAACTCTTTGGTATATTTTAAAAATATAAGTAAATTAATATGGACTATGATAAAAAAATGAAACGAAATCCCCCAAGCTGTTTACAAAGAGGTATAATGTATTTTATTTTAGGCAAATTTTTTAAACATAACCAAATTACTTCAACACAATGTAACAATGGTTAATATCTCAAATAGGACCTGGCCCTCAATACAAGCTAAGAACTCTAATTGGATTTGATGATCATGATCCATCTCAAAAAAGAAGTCCAGCATATTCTATGAAATTTCGACCCAAATCTAAATTAGTCTGTACTGGACCAGGACCATATCCTATTGCACATCATTTAACACACCGTGGCTTTGAATTGCCTCCAGCTTATACCATAGGAGTTCAGTCATCAAAGAAATGTAAGTCTAATTGTCTATTGTTCATTTTATGTAATTTAAAATAATTTTACTTAAAATGAAATATTTTAAATAATAATTTGATATGTGATTGTGAACATAAATAATTTTTTTAGATGGAGACAGAATTCCAGGGCCTGGTGCCCATGCACCAGAAAACTATCCCTATGTCAGTAGGAAGAAAGCAGCTGCTTATACAATGGTCTTTAGACACAGCACAAAATATCAGAAAGTTGGTCCAGGACCTATTTACATGTTGCCAACATGTATAGGGCCAGAGATACCTGATATACGTGCAGAACCTGGTTATTCAATGTTAGTAACATAAATTCATATTTAAGTATTACTTTCATACTTACACAATTGTCAAATTGTATCTTTACAAAAATCTTATATTTTACAAATATCAAATCAATAAAATATTTCTATTTTAGGGCATTCAAACGAAAATTTCGAAGAGATAATATTGGTCCTGGTCCAGCTGCTTACCATGTCCCACTTAGCACATATAAAAAACAGTGTCCTGCTTATTCAATGAAATTTCCTCATAAAAGTCATGACTTCTCAAGACAAATACCTGGTCCTAAATATAGTTATGACATACATCTTTATAAGAAACGAATGCCTACATATTCATTTGGAGTTCGTTATAGTGAATGTACAGCTGTTCCAATTTTGCCAGAAGATCAAATTTGAATGTCATTCGAATTTAATCAAATTATCCTGTCTATTTCTTATTGTACTATAATAAATGCTTTAATTTATGGTCTCTTTCAAATGTGTATTATACTTGTGTAAACCTATATTGTACTTTGATATTATTTTCTATTATTTTTACCTGATTGTCAGTTGTTTCAATTTGAAAAGCAAAGATGGAGTGAAATTAAATTCTTGGTTAATAATCTCTTTAGGCCCAATCATCAAAATTTTTTGTTCAAAATTTATTCTAATTTAATAAACTAAAAGCTTAATAAAAAAAAGAAAAATAAGAACATGCCTTCCAAAAAAACAGATAAAGATGCAGAAGAAAACAAGAAGACAAAATCAATTCATAAAACATTAACCTGTGGTGTAAAAAGTAAATGAAATTGTTTGGTTATATTTACAAACAATATATAACTTACCATATTCGTCTGTCACCAGGCCCTGGACCAAAGTACAACTTGAAACCTCTGGTGGGCTTCGATGACCACTGCCACTCCAAGTATCGAAATCCGGCCTACACTATTGGATTGTCCCTGAAATCTAGACCCGAGTGTTTGAGTCCTGGGCCGAAATATGACTACAGAATACCCGGCCACCCAGGATATACCTTCCCCAAATACGTTTACCACGAACGTAAGTATATCTAAGACTACGACACACCTCTACCCGTTTGGTTCAAAGCAATAACAAAGACGTTCAAACCTTTTTAGCGAAGGACTGCAGTCCAGGACCGAAATATTTGCTACCACCGTTCACGTCCCCGGCTTACACTATAGTCCCTCGACCGAAATACAAGTGCGACCCACCGACTTCCGGACCATATGGCCCTCCGCCAAACCCGATAGGCCCGGCCTTCACATTGTACGCTTTCCTCCGTAATAAACTTATAAGTAGTACGTACTTAGCTATATATAACGTTCGATTTTGACTCCTTCACAGCGGCGGAAAAGCTAAACACGACAAGTGCGAGTACGATCCTGCGGTACGGAACGTCGGCCCGGTCACGTTGCTCAAGACCAGAGCGCCGGCGTTCAGCATCATTCCGCGAAGGACGATGAAGGATAACTGTATCAGCCCGGGACCGAAGTATTTCCCGAAACTGATGATAAAGTCGCCCGAGTTCCCCTTAGGCATCAAACACAGCGAGTGCAAGCGGGTTCCGAGAACCGAGTGTGACGAGTTGTGTTGAACAAAGAAAAAATAATGCGAGTGTGCAAGGTGGGAAGAAAAAAATCGAAACATATATAGGCACGCTAAGTGAATAAGAACTTCTTTCGTGTTACATTTATATATATTTTATTGAATTTTACATCATATTATGTAAGTATAAAGTATGAGGAACAAACAGTTTTCGCAAAATAAAACATTCACAACCAGAGATTCGTCGGCTTACTCGGCCTAACGAACTCCTGCCAATAAAGCTGCGTCGATTCGACGTCGTTGCGTCGGAGCTGCACCGGCTGCTCATCAATTATTATACTGATGATTCCGACGGTACTGATAGGCGCGGGCACTCTGCTATTCGATTCCGCGACTCTGCGCGTTTTTGCGATCCTCGGCGGCGGCGGCGGCTCTTCGTCGTCGCGATCGATTCCCGGGTCGCGATTGAAAATTACATTGAGACAGGCGTAAATTATTTCTACGACGTTAATTATGCTGATCCCGAGGAAGAGGCTGCATATGCCGCCGTAATCGCCTGCGAGAGGAGAGAGACGACGAATTTCTAAGTTTTTCTTCATTTGCTGATATTATCGATTAAATTTTGTTATTGAATTATTTACGAAGGATGGAATTGATTATGGGTAAGATGTAGATTTTTAATTTTTATAAATTCATCCATTTCATTTGTAAAAATGTTTTACGCGTTAAATTAATGAGTAAAATATTAATAATATATAATTAATAAACCAACAATTGTGTTTACGTACTCATGAGTTCGTACCAATAGAAAAGCACATCCTGCTTCAGTCTAATTGTGTTTGGGCCATCAAAGTATATATGCAGCATGCTGAAGTTTCTATTAAGAATCATGTATCTGGAAAAGACGATTCTCATACAAATAAAAAAAAAGTTCTCATAGTTTATCATCTCTTTTGTTTTTTTTTATTTTGAAATAAGAGATGAATTGATATATAGATTTTGCAGTCTATTTTAACTTTTTGTCATTATAAAAAGTACATTGTGAAAAATTTCGGCGTATAAGTATATAGCGTAAAAGGAATGTTCACCTGTCCCAAAGAATCTTATTTGTAGTCAACGGAATTGTACTCGAACGGATTTTATAGTCTACGTCGTCGCAGGATGGAAAACAGTCACAGTGCAAGTGACTCGATGGATTTTCAAGGATATCACTGTCGTCAAATGCCGATTCTTTGTTTAGGCGAGGCCGAACTTGTCTCCATTTGACTGCAGCGAAAAATTTGTTTCTCCCAATGATCACTTAGGCTGAAATCACATGGCGCGGAATAGAGCTGCAGAATAGAGTTTGCGTCATGGAGACAGCCAATGGGAAATTGTGGAATAACTCGGATTGGCTGTCTCCATGACGCAAACTCTATTCTGCAGCTCTATTCCGCGCCATGTGATTTCAGCCTTATAAACGCCAGAGTATCATATTTATATTAAATTTATATATTTTAGTTTCTTACCTACGAACTCTCTAAGGCACAGTAAATCATCCAAATCGCATGATTTAAGTGACTCTGTAGAGAAAAAAATTCATGTTTCATCTCGTTAGGTACTATACATTTATTATAGCTCAAAATTCATTGCAAAAGCTGAAGAAATTTATTTTCTTTAACAAATACCAATATCGTCGGGGCGTGGATAAAAGAAGGGTATGCATCTGCAGATCCGAATGATATCGCGGATTCGACAGTACATGATGCAGTCGCTATAAGAGTAATATCCCTGGAATATTTTATCGTGCTCCGTGTTGAATAAGCAATTTCTCAAGCTCACGTCGTACTCGAGGACTTCCTGCGGTTTATTATTAACGTTTGATTAACAATTTATATATCAATATATCGCGTGTCATTCGTTCGATTAACAATTTACATATAACGTGCATGAATTACAGTCGAACGGTATATTATGGTACATAGATATGGTTCAGTACATATCTGGAAGGAGTAGGTAAATTTATAATTGGCTTTTCTTACAACTTGAATTCAATTTAATATTTTATTGACAATATGTACCCATTAGGAAAAATATCTTTATATACTGCAAATTTTTAATGTAAGAATGTGTTTTTACAATGGTCGTTATATATACGACCAATACGTATGTGTTAACATATTGCAACATGAAAGGGTCTTTTTATATGCATAAAAGTTGAGTAGGTGATTGTGCATTACGAGTCGTGAACACAACGCAGTTAAAAATATTATTGATGATATTTTACTTCATATATGCGCGCTCTTTTTAATATCTAATTTGTTAATATTCATTATTTCGCAATTTAACTTTAAATGTTTGTTCTCAATATCCTTCTAAATATACCAAGAAGTTTTAAAATGCATGAACTCGTTATAGTTGAGAACGAACCCACGAAATTTCTTTGTTGCGGGGGAAAATATGTATTTTATTCATTTTGAATGCGCGATTTTCTATCCGACTTTTAGGCATAAAAAATCCGTTTCATGCACGTGTTGAAAAAATATATTATCACTCATACATAAAACGAGTAAATATGAAAACAAGGGTGAAAAAAATGGAAAATAACTTCTTATTTAAAAATAAATAGCAGATTAATTCTATATAAATTCAACCTTTAGTTGTTCAATTATCTTACCGGCATAGTATGAAAAGTTGTTGCATCCATCGAAATAAAAACATCGGATTTCGGAGGGATAAATATTTCCCTTAAGCTTCCGCTAGGCGCATCCGGGTAATCAAGGGACGAAAAAAATAACACCTATAAATTATAAACATTGTTTATATAGTAGTAGAGCTGAATTTATTAAATACAGAGTATAAAAATACCAGTATTTCACCTTGAATCCATTGCTAGGAGCACTTTTGTAGAAATAATCATCCATACGAGAATTTAGAATAGCATTGAGTCCGTACTCGGAGCTTATAATAGTCGACCTCTCCACCATCGACGAAACAAATCCACTTCTTTTCGTGCTATTATATTCATGTATGTACATATAGCAATGTGTATAAATATTCGTTGAAAGATAAATCTTATACCAAAATTTATTTCTCTGACATGGAGTAAGAAAAGTATACCTTCCAAAGTCATCGCTTCGCCGTGCATAATTGAATGTGCAGCAAAATCCGTCCTGAGTCTTTCTCAGAAAGAACATATTGTCGCAGACGCGATCTTTGCCCTCCCAGGCGCAGTATTTCAATATCGATCGGCACTTGGGCGTAAGCTTGAAATACCATAAATCATTTTTAATGTATGCATTATTTAATATACCTTGATATTGTTAAAACAAAAAAAAAACAATAAAAATATAATGTTATTGGATATTTTGTAATATAGAAATACGAATACTTTTATATTATAAGTACTTATTTAAAGTCCAACTATATGCCCAAAGTTTTTTGCAATTTTTTAGGGACCTAATATATAAAGGACTAAAACTAAAATCCAAAAGTTATAATCAAAGTAATAAAAAAAAAATAGACCTACGTGCATCATGATGTTGTCGATATCGTAATCGCCGTAAGCTCGCGACAAAATGGCGTGCAGCACCTGCGCGTCTTCTATCTCAGTCTCGTCTACATCGAACACGTAAAGATTCCCAAGATACTTCATCATGCTTTTTATTTGACTGAGTGACACGTTGAAGGTTTTTGTACTTTCGAGATTGTAACTGTATAGGTATTATTATATATTATATATTAAATTTACAGAGAAGATCATAAACTATCGTGATTTTGTATGCACGCAGAGAGAAGAAAAACTTGACGTTTGGATATTGACTTAATGAATGTTCATTTATAGTTAAACAAATTCGTTAACACTTATGTCTGAATTTTTTACTCCAACGATTCGTGGACTTACTTTGTTAATGAATTGGTTTAACTATAAATGAACATTCATTAATTCAATATCCAAACATGCATTCGTTATATTAATTAAGAGTGAAGATTTTCTTCTCTCTGTGTATAATTTTTGTGATGTCCAATATAATATATATAAAAACGAAATAAACTTTAAAAACATTGCAAGAATAAGTATACAGTCCTGTATATAGAACGTTTCTCTTCCATGAATTCTTTATATTCAATAAGTGTATATTTATTGCATAATATTAACTGTAAAAAGTCCAAATAGAAAATGAATACCAGATTGTAAAATTACATTAATAATTTACTAGTTTCAGCTTATTAATATTACTGGGCGAATGAGAAAATGTCTATTATAGGTAAAAATATAGATTCTTCGTGTCAATTTACTATTGTAGCTATAAAATAATAAAATTGCAAAGCTGAAACTATATACTTATACTTGTTAAATCTTGTTTTTTCAACGTCTTTACAGAACCGATGTAATTTTTTATATATCGTTAAAAAAAAATGTGAACCAAAATATTGAACAATTACAGATCCTCAGCGAGTAAATTGACGGCGGCCAGGCTGATCTTATTCATGCTGCAAATCGCGACGCCCGGAAAATCCACTTCTGTCGCCGGATAGCTGTCGGATTCCATGGTGGTCAGGGTGGGACTTTCGCTGTAATCCAGAGTCAGATTCATGATCGTGAAAATCATGCCGACGACTGTTACGAGCTTCGCTACGAGGTGCATTCGCCTGTAACAACGCGAATCGTATCGTTTGCAGAAGGATATCTGACCGCGGAAGAAGGGAGATATCATCGATTGGCGTTTCTAATTTCGGAGCAGGACACAGTTTCATTTCGCGAATTATTGATGGAGTGCAAAAGGTGTGCCGAAGTCGTTTTAATTTATTTATACATTTGAGGTGATCGAGGGCAAAAGTATTGATTTATTCTTGAATATTCGCAATTTTAGAGAGTTGACTCTCTTTATACATGCACGAAACGATTGTTGCAAATGTTTGTGAATTTATTGTTTTATTTCAAGTTTTGCTACTTTATCGCAGCGATTAATATTGTAAAAGAATTAAAATATTATAAAAGAAGCTCTAACCTAATATGAAATTTGAAGAAAGCTCGCAAATCCCTTAAATTTATAACTGGATTAGAACGATAATTATTATAGATACTTAATAGATTATACTTACTCAAATAAGTAAAAAAAATATTTATATTTACATAAAAATATACTTATATAAATTTCAGAACTTCCAGTATAAACTTTCTCAAACCTTAGGAAAAAAGCACACACTCACCTTCCGACCCTCGACTTGTACCACAGCGCGTTCCTGCTCCTGATCTCCTCGCGCATCGCCTGCCTCCAGTTCCCTAACCGGCAGCATCCCTGCCGCCTTGACGGAGGCCGACGACCTCGCGCGCTCGAATTATCCTCCTCCGACGTCGCGATCGCCATATCGCGCGCGCGAGTGGGCAAATTAATTGCCAGTCTCTCGTCTCCGCCGCGGATAAAACCCGCAGAAAAGCTCGCGCGTTAAATATTCAAAAGGGGAACTTGTATATCGCGCGAGTCGGATGAATATATAATTAACTCGACGGGCGAAAAACAATATTTCGGAAGGGTATGTGTGACGGATCCTTATCAGAGATTCCGAGAGCGCGACGGGACAGTTCTATGGTCCTAAAGTTATATGGGCGTCATGCGGTTATTAATAAGGGGCGTGATTGACGGACGCTAAAAAGTTTTATATCGCGGGTGAGATGTGTACAAGTTTTTGATGGGTGAAAAATATCAGACTGTTTTATCGGGGTGTCGAGGGGGTTGAATGAATCATGAACGTATAATTATGGTTGCAGGAAGAGTTTCCGCTTGTTTCATGGATCGAGATAAGGATAATGAATTACATGAAAATGTTCTCATAAGTATAATTTACTTATCCACTGATTTTGATGATATTTTTTTGAGATTATAAGAGTTAGTTTTTTGTTAAAAGTCGTATGTACAAATAGTACAAGATCTCTCATTGTTTTAAGTTAAAAAACAATTTTATTCTACTGCTGATGTAATTTTGTTTTTGTTTGTTACATCAAATATTGAACCAATTGATTAAAAATATAAAAAAATATTTTATTAGTAAAGTTAATATATAATTTTTAAAACAGAACATAATATTCTAGGTAAATTACATTAAACTCTAAAATCAGTTGTTGATAATGTTAACAGATTTTATTAAAATACTTAAAGATTATTAATATTAACAGGTTTATATACACATCTCATTTTATCAAATCGAATTGATTTACGTATACATAGTTTATACAAAATAATGATATAATTTATCATTTGGTACTATATTGACATTCTCGAATCCAATGTTCTACTGACTTTTTCTAGTAGGTATCGTACAAAAGTATCATACATAACTGATGCGGAAGTTGAAGCTAGTTAAACAAAACCTGAAAAATATCAATATTTGAATACAACTATGTAAACATAATAAAAAAAAATTACTAATATAAATAATACAAAAAAATTATAAATATATTACAAATTTTAAGCAATAAGATACATCAGTCTGAAGTCAACAGGTATTTTATTAAGACAACTGATACCCTCAGGACATTATCATACCCAAATCTCAGCAAAACAAACGGTATCAAGCTTGAGGTTGTGTTTCTTGCTTCGCATTCTGCAGCTCCCGCTGTTCCCGATGATACTGTTCGAACGCCGGCCTCCAGATGTAGATACCACCGACAACTCCGAGTACTGTCGCAAAGAGGATCTGGGGCCTTGTCAGTCTGGTGTAATTGCGAAAGTAGAACATTGTTTTGCAGCGTTTTTTTTTATTTAAACGACGAGCGGTGATCTTTCTCTCTGAGTATTGACTTACATAACCTTTCTGAACGGAGAACGCAAAAAGCCAAACAAACATGTGTATAGCCAGCACTATAGGACCAGGTAAAACTAGGCATGCGCAGTGGCGCCAGCTGCAAATCTGCAATACTTGCGGGTTGACTTTGCGAGTTGCGACCTTTGCTCGAAAAAGCACGCCTTATATATGTAGGTACCTATAAAAAATTCGAAAAATAAACGCAATAGAAAAAAACGTAAGATTAAAATTAGTAAAATACTTAAATTACATTGAACAATAACGAAATTTGTCAATTTTACTACTTTGATGTTGATGGAGGATCATCTTGACAAATATGGAATATTTACGAGAAAACATTGGATCTTTTCCTATGATAAAATAATGAAGTTTATTTATAAAAATTTAAAAACAAATAATCATTTAACATACTAGAAGCATAATTGCCAAATTAGGTACCTATACATTTCTTCTAAAAACTGTTTTTAGTTATTTAAATAAAAAACGTTTTAGAAAGTTTTCTATACAACTTATGAGCGTAAGTGGGTAAATACCAATCGTACCCACCTCACACGCAATACTGTAAATTCATTGTTTACAATGTTTACATATACCCAGAAAAATACTTTGATTTTTCCGTCCTCAATCTCTTTCCATTATACACATTTTCTTAAATCCTAATCGTCTCTCACGTAAGTACACCGCCAAACAAACACATCACAAAAACCAAAACACGATCTCGCCTATATTTATAAGTTATATATAAGGATTAAGTACAGAACCCCAAATTCCGTAATTGGTGAATCCTGGAAATGACGATCCACGGTCAAGTATAGTAAGTACACGCAGTCGCGGTTGCAAAACACACGCGACCATTCTGCCTCCTGATTGGCGGATAAATAAGCATACCTAAGAGCACATGGTATAGTGGTATACGAGGACTTTCTATCGTGTCGCGACCGGCAAGGGTGTAAGGGCCAGACGCATCACAATATCGCATTCGCGAGCTGCCATTGCCGCGAGAGGTGCACGTTGTCGCGGTGCACCTCGCCACTATAGTTTTCATCTTGAATCTAGTACATAATCAAATTGTTTTCTTGTTTTTTGTTACTAAAATTAGTTTTTGTAGTGGCAATTGTTGTTATAGAATTATTGTAATTGTAAAGCTGTCGAAACAACCACAAATCGTAAGTATGTTTTTAGGTTTTCTTGTTGTTTCATCGTATATTTTTTTTACGATGTGAGAACCTGTATTACAGTGCAGGTAATATGTTTGAAATGCATAACTTGGTACTGTATAAAAATTTATATTTTACTTGGAAATATGGCCGATTTTGTGAGCATGAAAAAAATTTATCAACTGTTTTAAATTTGTTCTGTCATTTGAAAATTATGGCTGCTAAGTATAAAAACTAATGGCAAATTTGTATTGTTTACTTCTTAAACATATACCACTTTAATTACATACAGGTTTGTTATTTTTGGACCCACAATATACAAACAATTTAATAATATTATTTTAAAGTACTGTTAAAAAATAGACCTTATCATAGTAAAATTTTGTGAATTTTAAGAAAAAATTTTTATTTGTATAAAAGTATTCATTCATATTGGAAATAAATTGCAATAACATGAAAAGAAAATAACTGATAATATTATTGAAATGGAACTATAATCTGATATATTTAGTTGTTTTCTGAAAAAAAATGACATTTCTGAATAAATAAATTTATTAAGTTAATCAATTTAATTTTTTGACATATTTTAATGTATTCTTTGATATTAAATGGTGATCATATTAATTTATTTCTTATAGAACTTTAATAATGGACGTTATGCAGGAGTTTCTACCTAATTGGTCAGGAATGTTCAATAATTTAGAAGAATCTCCAACACAGCTCAAAAGGAAAAAGAAAGAGTAATATTTGAAATTGGAAATTTCTATTTTTATATATTTAGCCACCATAATATTATTAATGTTAAAATAAATATATAGATGTAATAGAGAATTTAATGTGTTTAGGTGTGTTACTCACGAGCAAAGAGAACAATTGCTCAATTTTATAACGGAAAATCCAGAAATGATAACACACAGCAGTACTAAGGAAAGCGAAGTAAGTATATTTTTAAATAAACTATTATCTTTTGTCCAAAGATAAGTAACAATATTTTCAATGTATTTATGAAAATCTAATAGAAATATAAATATCTTTTAGCAGGAACTTTGGAAAGACTTGTCAAAGCAACTGAATTCTTTAAAGCCTGAAAAAACACCAGAGTTCTGGAGAATGGTAAATTATGTATTCATTAGCTCTGTTTTACTATTTTTCAAATTGGTAATAGATAATATCAAAACAATATTTGATAGAAAAAGAATCTTCCTTATTATTCATGCATAAAGTAATAAGGTGACAATATTACTATTTATGTCAAATTAACATGGAATTCACTCTTTCTATTTATAATTTTGTTAATATTTATTTCATAGCAATTAAAGTAATTATAAAATAAAAAAACCTACACAATAAACAGTTAACAGTTTCAATTAAAAAAAGCTCTGAATATCTAATATTTAAAACTAATTTAATCATAATTTATCCACTGGTTTTAGTTTTGGAATCGATGGTGTGGGGGATTGGAAAAAAAACCTGAATCTGCATTGAAGGTGATCGATTATAGGCTAAAAAAATACCTAAAACATATTGGTATCAGTGTGAATGAAGTTAAAACTGAGAAACCCATCAGTAAAAAGAAACTAACAATGAAAGACATCAATAGTAAATTAAGCGATATAGAAGCAGAAAATGTGCAATTAAAGCTCGATATTGATGAAATGGATTATAAAATGATAATATATAAAAATTTGATTAAAGACTTAGATAAAAAGATTATTGAAAAGAAAAAAAGGTGTAAAGAATTGACAAAAATGAAGGGTTATCTTAACCATAAGAAGAGAAAAATTGATGAAAAACAAGATCAATCAACATCGCCAATAATGTCACCAATGTGAATTTTTATAAAAAAAAATAACTTTACAAAACATTTTGTAATTTTTTTTATATTGCTTGAAGTAATTGTTACAATGATAGTAAATAAGTTAATTTATAATTAATTAATAATAACTTAATGTGATTCCTAAGATGGTAAGAACTGTAACTTCTAAAAGAAATTGCTATGCATTGTAAAAATTTGTGTTTATTTATTAAAATAGAAATTGCATTAATAAAAATTTACAATTGATGTTATCTTAATTATATACGTCTACCTCTACAAGTTGTGATCACATATTTAAAAAAAGAAAACTGATCTAGAAGATCTCATAGGAAATAATAGCCGTTTATCTATATTGAATAATATACCTATAGTTATGTTACAATTAGGTATGAAAATTGGTAATTTGAATTTTATTTAAAAATGTCGAGAAAAAATTTTAATAAAATGATACATAGCGTGTTGCTTAATAATATAAACATATTTCTCATTGAATTAAATTAAAAATAACTTCAATAATAATACGATGGAAAATATCCTGTCAAAACTCGCAGCCTCGTAACACCTGTTCAGTATTATCTCGCTGCCGGCGGCCGGCGGGAAGGCATCTTTAAGTAGCCAATCGCAAAATCCTATCCGCAGTCACGTGACCCTCGTAACAGTAGTAACGTTCTTTTCAAACTGATGTTGCCGGACGTTAGCGACTTGGCCTAGAGTGTGTTGTACATAGGTATTATACAAGTACACTGTACAGGAAAGCAATGCGCGATTTCGGCGAGTCGTCCTCGTAGCGGCAGGTGACAACAAATGACAAAATAGTGCGTGTTAAAAGTCAAGCGACAAGATGAAGACAAAAGAGATCGAGCAAGTGTTGGCTCATGCGAGCAACGGTGGTGAGTATATTGCTTTGGATCAGCATTTTTATAGAAAATCAGGTGTGAGTAACCTGACGCCTGGGAAGAATAAGCAAAAGTGCTACAATGTTTGGAAAGGATCAGATGTTTATCGTAAATATCTGCCCGGTTGGCGCGGTGATTTTTCATTAGCCTTAAATTTTAAAGCAGAGAAATTCAAATTATTTTGTTTTTTCAATATATTTTCCAGTTTTGTCCTATTTTACTAATTTATATAAAGAATTGATTGCATGGCTACCTTAAAAAGTTCAATGAAAGCAATATTTTGTTACAGAAAAGGACATGGGAAGGACAGTAGAAGAAATTGATGAGATTCGACAGAAAACATTGGCTTATGAATATTTGTGTCATTTAGAAGAAGCCAAAAAGTATGGGTTTTATTAGAATTGAAAATTCATCAAGATTATAATTTAAATTTCAATATTAAATTTTCAGATGGATGGAAGCTTGTTTGAGGGAAAAATTACCTCCTACTACAGAATTAGAAGAAAATTTGAGAAATGGAGTATTTTTGGCAAAACTTGGTTATTTTATAGCTCCAGAGATCATGGCTTTAAGTAAAATATATGACATTGAGCAAAAAAGATATGCTGTAGCTGGTTTACAATTTCGTCATACAGATAATATAAATTTTTTCCTTAATTGTCTTAAATCTATGCAACTGCCTTTTGTACATAATTTTTATAAATTTTAAGTATCGTATAAATTTTCAATTTCTTTCATAATTAACTTTTATATTTTCTTGTAGACATTTCAACCAGAAACCACAGATATTTATGATAAAAAAAATATGCCTCGTTTAATTTATTGTATTCATGCATTGAGCACACATTTATTTAAATTAGGAAAAGCTCCTCAAATCCAAGATCTATATGGAAAAGTTAATTTTACTGGTAAGCTAGAAATTTTAGATCGATATATATTTTTCCAGTTTTTAAATTTTTTAAATTTCATTATTCTAATTAAAGCATTTATGAATATATATTTTAAATGAATTTTAATCTCAAATATATTTTTTAATCTGTAGTTATATTTTATTATAGATGAAGAAATTGATGCTGTCAGTAAAGAGTTAAAAAAAATGGGTATACAGATGCCTGCTTTTCAAAAAATTGGTGGAATTTTGACAAATAGTATGGCAGGTGATACAGCTGCTTTGCATGCTGGAGTTATAGCTATTAATCAATCGTTATCTTCCAAGGTATATATGCACTATAATTATAAAACAAATTTTAGATTTAACAAACTAAAAGTTTTTAAATTTTGAAGGATATTGATGCACTTTTACCTCAGCTTCAAATTTCAGCAGTATGTTTGAAAAATGTTAACACTGATTTTATAAATTTATATTTCGGTATCTTAAAGGATGCAAAAGAAAAGAAAGAACAAACTGCATTGAATAGGGTAAAAATATAAGCTTTTATGATTAATATTTATGATAGCTTTAATTTCAATTATTTTGAAGCTTACATTTATTTTACAGTCTCTGAATGATAGTTATGTACCAGATGCCTATGATGAACTTTTGACACAAGCAGAAATACAAGGACATATTAACAATGTCAATAGTATGCATAGTGGATTTCATGTGTAACTATCTATTTGTCATTTGTAATTAAATCTAAATATTGTTTTTAGTGGAATGTGCTTTTGATGTTTTAACTGATTCCATTCATCAAAAGACAGCAAACGTTGCATCCGTTTTATCAAATCCTACCATGAAATTAAAGGGAGTTTTATCTGAAAATAGTGAATGGTACAGAAAGGAGCTTACACCATTAATAGAAAGTATGGAATGGGAAGGACGTTCTGTTGAAGATTGCCAATATTGGCAAAGTAAATTACAAAAAATTGTTGATATGGTTAATGAATTCGCTAAAGATACAAAAAAACGTAAGCTTGTTGTAATGGATTTTTTTATTATGTTGTTAATTTTAATATCAATAATGTAAAATAAATAATAATAATATAATAACATTTTACAGGAGATGAAGCTGTAAAACATTTAAATAACACATTACACTATGGTTCTGAAAGTGACTTTTGTGATGCTTTGACAAATCCATTTTTAGGAATTTCAAATCTTGTAGATGAATTTGCAATTTCATTATATTATGAAGAAATGAAAATTGATCGAATAGAATCCAAAGTAGATATATTATTTTTTTTCATACAATACTGATTTTTTTTTTATGTCAAATTTTATTTTATGAAATAAACTTTTTCTAATAGAATATTAATTTATTGACAGAATGATTTACCACACAGTGATATTATAGTTAGCATCCGAGTCTTATCTGCAATTGCAAATATTACCAAAGCCATAGACACTAATGACCCTGAATTGGTTTATGAAGCTTTAAAATCTCAAGATGCACACGTTGCTGTAAATAAACTTTCTTGTTTTCTCTTGATCAAAACAATTAATACTTAATAATGTCATAATTAACAAAGAAACAAATTTTTTTAGAATCTTGAAGAAGAAAATAAAGTAAAATACTGTAGAGCGTTAGCCGCCGTTCGTCACGAAAAACAGCTCTGTAAAGACGTTTGTCCTTTATTAACATATATTGATATCCAAGAATGTATTGATTTGGTCAATGAGCAATGCTTAGAAGACAGTAAGAGTAAGACTAGTCAAATACAATCAAATTGTTTATATTGAATAAATAATAAAATGTTCACTAATGTCAAGTATTTATATTAACAGTTATAGATGTATTAACAACGTTAAATCATGCTGTAAAGAAAAGTAGTCGGGCGGAGATGATGAAAGCGTTGAAAGAAATTTCTGCAACACTCCAAAAACCTACATCTCCACATGATACTTCGTTATATTTAAAATTATTTAAAAAATGTTTGGAGGAAAATCATTCAGATGGATCCGAATTATGGCTAGAAGATGTTGAACAAATAGCCGATATTGTAACGTCAGAATCGGAAAGCGTACAAATGGGTATGTTTTAAGACGAAAATTCTTCTTTTTTTCGCAAAAAAGAATATTTGTAAATATAATATAAATATATTATTCATTTCAGCGTGTACTATATTAGCTCAAATTAATATAGCAGTGGAACGAAATGACTTCATATATGCAGTCGAATGTTTGCAGTCAGCAAACTTTAATTTAGCCGAAAAACACAAAATTCAATGCTTTGAAGCATTGAGAGAATTAAAAAGTATTAAGGTACGTAATTTTAATGAACACTTCTAATCTCTTAGATTATTTTTTTTTACCACAATAACATCTATTTTCTTTCTAGAAAGAGAGATTTTCTTGTTCGATCATACGATTCGTAACTCCTTTAGGAAACGAATCGTATATTGATCTTTTCAATTATAGTTACACTTGGGAACGTCCGAAAAACATCACTGAATCTTGTTTTATCACAAAAGATGATATTGAAGTAAGTCATATTAATTTAAGCATCTCTATTCTCTATTATAAAATGATTATAATTCTCATAAAAATATTGTTTTAAAATAATTTTCATAAAACTTAAAAAAAATTGTTTCTGGTATTACAAAAACGCAGAACTTTTATTATTATATGTATCTTTCAATGTGTATATATAATTGGTCAAAAATGTTTGCAGAACATTATAAGGGACGTAACAATTTACGAAGCTTCTCGACAAATGAGTAAGGATTTTGAAAAATTGATTACAAAACTGCAAGCACATATACGTGGATACTTGATTAGGAAGAAAATTGCAGCTGACATGATAAAAATTATAAAGATTCAAGCCTGGTGGCGTGGACAGTTGCAGCGGCGAGATTATACTAGAATATTAGAAAACAGAATAAAAAATAAGGCAGAAGATGCCTGTAGATTTTCAAAAGTTAAAGGCAAATACGAAATAGCCTTAGATCATTATAAAAAACACGTAAGTAAAATATCTAAAAGGTCGCCGTTTCACTCGCTCGTGCGTCATTTCATTCTTTATACTCGGCTGTGATTCTAAGAAAATCTATTCGAAATAGCTTTTTTAAAATACTTTAAATTATTATTACTCTTTTAGGAAGATAAAATAATAAAAATTCAGTCTCTTTGGCGAGGACGAGCGGCGAGAAGAGCTTTCCATTCACTTTCTCGTTTAGATAAACCTCCGTTTTCAATCGTCAGACACTACTCTGGTATTTTAAATTTCAATGCCGAAGATTACGATAAAGATCTCCAATTACAAGTAATTGAATGTCATTATTTAATACTGAATATAATTTAGCAAGAAAAACTTAAATAAGTATTGTCATCTTTGCAGCAATTGAAGAATGAAGTAGTTCAACTTATTAAGCATAATCAGGAACTTTCACATCAATTAGATGGTATGGATATTAAAATAGGTCTTTTAATTCAAAATCGAATTACGCTACAGGTAATCTATTTGCTTTTCCTCAATATGATTGAAAATATAATAGCTGCTTCAAAAGTTCGAATCAAATAAATATTCTTTTTACAGAAGGTTACTTAATATAATTTTTTCTTGATTTTTACAGGATGTTGTTGCTCACGGTAAAAACTTGGAGAATATGACGAAAGATAAAGGATTACATAGACCGCGGAAAAATTCAGTTACATCAGATACTTTAAGTCAAACATCTACATCGTCTCACAAAGGTTTAAAATCATTAACAAAAGACGGTCGTAAAATGCTTGAAGGTTATCAACACTTGTTCTACGCTCTTCAAACAAATCCTACATACCTTTCGAAACTTCTTATACTCTTACCACAAAGTAAATCGACTAAATTTTTACATAACGTAATTTTGAAGTTATTTAATTTCGGATCTAATTCACGAGAGGAGTATCTATTCTTGAAGCTTTTAGGTACCGCCCTGCGTGAAGAAATAAGGTACACTATAATCTTCTATTATTTAGCATTCAAATATTTGAATTTAATAAAAAAAAATAGAAAATCAATAATAATTCCAGTTTCATAATAATCCACAATTTTTTGCAGATGTAAAATTCAAAATCCAGTTGAGGTCGTCACTGGAGATCCTTTAGCGTTGAAGATGGCAGTAACATACGCAAGAAAGTTAAATGGCCAAAGAGCGCTTCGTGAAATATTAGGTCCAATAATTGAAAAAATACTTAAAGATAAAACGATTACTATCGAAACTAATCCGGTTGATATTTATAAATGTTGGAGAAATCAGCTTGAAATGGAAACAGGGGAAAAATTGTAAGTATTATTTATTTCGAAGCTTTGTAATATATGTGAGTTTTATGATGCAGAATCAGCAATAGTAATATAATTTTCTTTAAATTATAGAGACTTGCCTTACTCTCTAAGTGAACATCAAGCACTGCAATATGAACAAGTAAGGAAAAGACTCACGAACAGTATACGGTTATTACAAACGACGGTTTTAGAATTGCTTAATAGAATAACATCAACTAGAGATTTAATCCCATACGGAATGCTCTACATGGCAAAAGTGTTGAACGACACATTGAGCGAGAAATTCCCAGAAACACCTGAAAAGGGCATTTTAAAAGTCGTGGGTAACTTCATCTATTATCATTTTATCAATGCCGCTATTGTAGCTCCAGACGCTTACGATATAGTAACACTGCCAGTTGATCGACCACTTTCAAATGATCAAAGAAGAAATTTAGCAAGTATCGCTAAAATTCTACAATTTGCTGCGTCCAAAAAGGGTGTAAGTGTCAAAGAGAATATGAGTTATTTAAGACCATTATAAGTTTATTTAAGACCTTTCTATTTAATCTTAAAATATTTTAGTTTGGCGAGGAATCAACTCATCTTGTATGTTTGAATCCCTTCATAATTGAATGTCATGAAAAATTCAAAAAGTTTTTCCGATATTGCTGTGAAATCGAGGAACTTGATGACCACTTTAGTATGCACGAATACACAGAAGCGACGCTCATCCATAAACCGGAAATCGCAATATCACTACAAGAAATTTGCGATACGCATTGTTTACTGCTTGAGTATCAGGATCAAATAGCTGATGATCCTATGGATTCACTTCACGAATTACTTGACGATCTGGGAAATGCTCCCTCAGTCGCGTCGCTTTTAGGACTAAGTAAAAGATTTGCATATATTTTTCGAATTTGACGTTCTTGTAAAATATTGATATAAACTGGATTTTAAACCATTTTTAGGTGACAACATCGCCGAAACAAATGTAGTACGTTACGGAAAAACAGAAGTAGTCCTAGTACTTAGCAATAAATTCGAGGTGCCTGAAAATGATGATACGAATTTAAGTAGATTATTTATAAAAACAAAGGAGCTGTTAGTTTCTGTTCTTCAGTTTTTGAAAGGAGATTCTTTAGTTGAAGCTTTAGAGACTTTATCATCTCCAATTCAAGAACAAATGTATAATGTGCAAAATGTATCTATGGTTCCACTAGCACTGGTTAATAAAAAGTATTTAAATTACCTCAAATTTAACCTCACTTATCATTATTAAAGAAAAACTAATAATAACAAAATATTTCAGTAGTACTTCGTTGGACGACTGCAAGGTTCAATTGCGGGCTTATCTGAATAAACTCGAACTTGGTGGTTGGGTTTCACGAGAGGACGGATACCAAACGATCGTTACGGCAGTAGCTAAGGATCTTTGTAATAAGAGCCGGTACAGGGTTTTAAGAAATAAAGAATTATTGACTCTTCGCATGACAAAACAACGCTTAGAAGAAAAATCAAATTATTACAAAGAACAAGTCGAGTATTACAACCAATACATAAAGGGATGTTTGGTGAATCTTAATGCAGGAAAAGGGTAAGTATTGTGTATTTATATTTTTAAAAACAAAACAATTTAAAAAAAATAAATATGTAAAAGAAAAAGAGAATATTTTTAAAATAACTACTATGTTTTAGATCTATGCATGCTCTTAAAGCTAGCCAAAAAAATGGTCACGGAAAACTCAAATCCAAGCAAACACTGAAATATTCAGCTGCTAAGCTTCAAGAAAAGGGCATTCTCGTAGAAGTTGATGGCTTGCCACCATCGCAATTTAAAAACGTAATATTCGAAATAACGCCGACTTCCATTGATGGTCAATTTATGGTCCGCGGTAAGTTCATGGGTGTTGAAATGGAAAAGGTCGACATTGATGTAACGAGATTACTGCAGTTACAATTTGAAGATACGCCTATTATGGACATATTTGGAAAAGCTAAAATCAACGTAAATTTACTATTACATCTGCTTAATTTCAAATTCTATGGAAAAAAGTAAAATTGACGCAACTACTCGAGTAGAACAAAACGACAACTTTATAGTTTAGAATATCAAAAGTTCTTGCAAATTTACTGCATCCATCTGTTAATATTGGTGTAAAGCAGTTTATTGCTACACAATTATTGGTATTATGTTCATTTTCGACAAAACAGCTTAATTTAAAAATATATTATATTTCAAAACATATTTAAGCTTATATTCAAAATGATAGATATTCTTTAAGTATTTAAAACAATTATTTATGTAACATCAAAAGTTAACAATGCAGCGTTTATTAGTTTATTCAATACTTTTCTGAATTGAATAAATAGAAAATTAATATTAATACTGCATGTTGTATTAAAAAAAAACTATAAATGAAAAATTTCAATATGCAGTTATGCCATTTTTTCTGTATATAACAATCTATTCTGTTGAAATTTAATTTTTTTTACGTATTGCTTTTCTGAAACAGAAAATGAAGTATTTTGAGTAATTATTTGTAATTTAAGATATTTTTATATTCACTCAAATTGTAAATACAAACGAAAAAGAACTACTTAAAAGTGTTAAGAGTGAATGAGATTAATGAAACTCAACCGATATAAAAAATTATGTCTAAATAAAAATAATCCTTTTGCAATAGGATTATTGGATTTTTGCTAGTGTTAGATGTATCGTATATAGTTTAGATTATATAAGAGTAATATAATCTAAAGTATAATATAAGCGTATTCAAAACTGTAAATTATTTTTTCATATGACTATGTTATTAGTTTTATACTTTTATAACAGATTTTAAAATAAAAATAATATTAATATCTGTATTAAATGCGATTAGTTATCATCAGTAAACTAAAGATTTTTGAATATAAAAAGGATTAATATCTTAAACCTTAGAATATAATTCATAAATATTTATATTTTCAAGAATTTACATTCTAATAATACAACGATTTTTATCAACTATGTATATTTTTTCTGACACGTTTGTGTGACTTGCACGACATTGTAATAGTTATTTTCTTGAATGAATCATACATGTATAAAATACGGATCTTACAAATGTTAGTTTCAGTTTGGAAAATTTTTACATCGTTGCTCACATTCTCAATGTACAATAAGTATTAGAAACAATTTGTTGAAAAATAAAAGACCGCGTCAGACTTTGATATTTATAAGTAAAAAATCAACAAAACTTGCAATGTTTTACTGGCCAAAGAACTGGCCCATGTTTTGCCAGTTTTTGAATTATAAGTGGTTTTACAAAATTGTTTTTGAAATAAAATCAAATTTTTAACATTTTTAAAATACTGGAATGCTTCAGAATTAAAACTGAATAAGAATATCAAAATAATGATGCTTTTGGCAAAAAGTGCGATTTTTATTTTATATAAATCTAAGAAATTCTTAAAAAAGCCTCGTTACCATTATATTTATTTTAGAATTATTAATCAAATTTAATTATTCTATTTACAAATTTCTACAATAAAATTGTCGAAAATGTTGCAATAAGATTTTTAAAACATTGCAGTGGAGGGTTTTAAAAAATTCAAATCATATTATACAAGTCTCCTTTTGTTTTATTATAGAAAAAGATATAATTTTATATATTTTAATATTATTAAATATTTAAACAATTGGAGCTCTTTTCACTTTCGAATGAAATAAGACCAGCATATTAAATTTAGATTTCTTATCATCGCCCCTTTGATCAATAGAAAAGGACAATATACCAGAATTTAAATTTTATTAAAAAATTTTTTATATTTGAAGTGACGTTTGAATTTATCATGTATTTGTTTAGCTATCGCCAGTACTTCTTGCGCTGTATAATCCAAGTAAGGCAAAGTATACATTCGTCAATATATGATTGGACATACGCGATATTCATTCGCTTTACCGCTTATATGTGCCTTAGCCATAATCAGATATTCTTGTATTTTTATTATCCATATACTTTTATATTATAATTATTATTACTATTACACGACCTAATATTTTGTAGGTTTTTATAAAATCTAACAATAAATCACCCCAACGTAAATCTGAAATCTTTGTCCATGTCTCTTATCATATTACCTCCCTATTTACTTAGCTTATATTTTTGTAGAACCTATTTTACGGCGGCTCAACCTGCGCACCTACTTTTGAATGAGTCAAACTTAAATGTAATTACTTGTAAATAAAATATACGCAATAGATGTATTGCTTGAAGTTTACAACAAAATTATTCTCCTAACATACACTCTTTGAAAACAAGAAAAATATTTAAAATACTCGTTTTTGTTACGAACTCAAAGTTATTGCATCATTATTAAAATATATTCAAGTTTGACACATAAAATATTCGGAAGAAGTAGCAAGTTGAGGATTCTTAACTAACTTATAAGAATATTAAATCATAAACGATGTTCGTAATAAATAGCACAGTGCAACTGATTTCCTTTTTATAAACATTGGTTGATCATTCTCTCAAAGTTATTCACATTTTCACATAACATACTTTAGGAAATTTGCGCTTTTTTCTGTTTCGAATTTTCAAGCGATAGATATTTACTAAAGCTGTCAATTATATTTCGTGGTATTTTAAAAAATCATTAAGAAATAAAATTTATAATTGATAAAATTTGATTAAAAATATTTTATTTTCAATAATTCTGTTGTATGTATTATTCTTATGTATATATTATTTAACCGAGTCTCAAAGTAAAGAAATTGTCATAAAATTAAAAATCTAAAACCCATAAAATTTAGTAAATATCTCTGGATTAAAATTGAAATAAAAAATAACAAATTTCCCTTTGAAAAAGAAAGCAAATAAAAAATAAAGCAATCGACAACGCTTCGTATCAACCAATATTTAGGCGATGTATTTGATACATTTTCTTGCGCGAGTCGCAAATAACACGCTGATTTGAGTAAGCGTTATCGGTGATTGAGGACGTTAGAGAACTGCCGATACTTAGTTTGCAATTCGGGCATCTGCGCCAGCGCCTCTTCCATCATATTTCTTAGCTTCGATAACTCTGGCAGTTTCTCACACGATTCGATGTTTAGCAGCTCCGTAAAGTATTGCTCCCAAACAGCTTTTTTGGCGTACCTGATAAAATAACCGATTTCTAATTAGTTTTTTAACCATTGAAGATTTTAGCATTTTTACAAGATCAATCATTTTTTCAACATGTGCATAAAAAAGGACCTTTTCCTGCATAGAAAAATGAATAGAAAGTCGAGTATTTCGAGCGCGCAGCCAGGTTTACCGCAGTAGCGGGAGGTAAAGTACTAGTACGATACTAAGCAGTGTGTCTTAAGTAGTCCATTACACGGTGTGATACGACTCTCGCTGCGCTCGGGCCCTAACTTCACGCCGTGCAATAATGGGCTACTTAAGGCACATGTATCGTAATGTACTAATTCCTACCGCTACATGTTGTGTAATATACTATGGCTCCCGCTGTAGCGGGAGGAAAACTAATTAGTCTCCCCTTATGACGGCTCGATATACCCATCCACTTTTCATGAAAAAAGGTTCTATTTCTGCACTTATTAAGAAAAGTACGATGTGTAACAAGGGAACAATTGACTTTTTCTCCCCTAGTTGCGCAATGTACTATTAATAGATTAAAAATAATTAGTATTGAAACTTGATATTATTCAAATAATGTACACAATAAAGTGTAATTTACCTGGGTAATTTTGAATTGATATACCACTTATCACCACTCTTCGAGGTCCTCATATAGTTTCCAAACAGGAGACAATGACTAGAGGCAGCAAGACAATACAGATCGGTCTGATAAGTCCATGGCCTTCCGGTCTGCATTTCAATACATGTAAAGTCTTCTGTTTTTATAATTTGCATGAACTTTGTGCCTTCTGGAAAAAGACTCATGTCTATACTACAACCGAAATCTATCAGCTGAATAGTCGGTCTTACATCCTCAGATGGCCTGTTAAAGAAAGTTTTTTTACTGTTAGACTATTTTCATCCATCATTAATATGAAATACATATATAAAAAATAGTGCGTTACATGTGCATAAGTAGAAAGTTATCGGGCTTTATATCAGCGTGAATGATTTGGCATTTGTGCAAATACTCCACAATCTGGAGCATTTCAATTGTGAAGAAAATTGCCAGGGGTTCGCTAAGAGGTTTCCCTGTGGAGATCTTTATTTTATTTGTCACTTCAAGTAGCGTGCCATATTTAGAAAATTCAGTAACTAAAACACTTCCGTTATCTGTTATGTAAGAGGTCTGAACATCCATAAAACCACGCAACTAAAATTAATTTAACAATAATTAATTTTATTTAATAAATTCATTAAGACGAAATATATTAATATATAAAATATATACCATATGAGGGTTAGTAAGTCGAGTTTTGATTTCTCTTGAAATGTAGTACTCCCAAACCCACGCAGGTTTTTGTGTTTTTAACGCAACAACTTTTCGATTTTGTAAGTCGGTACCCTTAAAAACAGTTCCGTACGTTCCTTTCCCAAGGCACTTGTCCAAATCGTACATGTCGTTTGCTAATCAAGAAAATAGAAAGTCATCACAACCTATTTGTAATAAAAATATTTAATGCAATGTAATTTGCGTACCAAGTGTAATAGTAGTAGAAGGCACAAATTTGACAAGATTAGTGTTGAGTTTGAAATAACCGTCAACGTGCTGTTTCTGAGGAAACTTCATATTCCTAAGCAAGCCGGCGATTAAATTTTTATCAAACGGATTGATATCGCCCTCAGGTAGCTCAAACGGCGGTTCCTCCTTGACTTCTTCTTCAACCACTTGTTCCATTGGTTCTTGATATTCACACTCCATAGAACTATCTGATGGTGGTTTGTCCTCCGTTTCATCTAACACCGGGTGTTGAGGCAGTTGCTGTTCCGGAGACGTTTCACCATTAAAGGTAATAGACTTGCGCAAATCACAGTTATTCTTGATCTCTGATGTAATTTGATCAACGTTGCGCTGAACAGTACGTGGACTTTGTGCATGCACAGCCTGAATTTGTGCTCGCATCTTTTGCTCGTAAGCCTGTTGCTGTTCGTAAGTACTACCGTTCAGGTAATGCTCGTTGGTTGCGGTTGTATCTAAAAAAAACCATATGTATTTTCCATGTATTCTATTTTTAAAAACATGAATTAACTTTTTTAAGTAATACTTCTTTATTGCAAAATTTTATTTTTCATATTCAACGTGCATTGAAAACTATGATACCGAAGATTATTGTTACATTTGAAAACATAGATAGAAAATAAATGTAGCTAATTACTTTAAGTAGTAATCTACGAAAATAGTCAGACATTTAATATATTTTAATATCAATAATTGGAAACTATTTCGTATACAAAATTAATACTTTTAATTTATGTGGAAGAATGGTTAAAAAGATGTTCATAGTGTACCGTTAATTGTTGATTGCTCTTTTATCGTTGGTAAGTCGTCACGAGTAATAGTAAATCCAGTTCTGGTAGCTCCGCTGCTAGCAGAGCTACTGGAAACGTATTCTCTGGTTGTCTCCATTATTACACTTAATTTTTCACCCAGTTCGGGACCAGCAGGCATGGTATGAATACTGCATATTTAAAATACATACAAATTAATTTTGGTTTCATTAATCTAGTCACGTTAAACAAATGAAGGAAAAAAACTTACGGAGGTGGCTGAACTCCAGGTTGGTTTGCATACTGTTGAAGATGCTGTTGATGTTGCTGAATTTGCGGATGTTGTTGATGTTGCTGATGCTCGAGAGTTTGTTGTTGATGTAATTGTTGCACATCTTTGGGCTGCTTGTATGACTTAAAGTGATTGGTGATGGGGGTCGACGCAATAAGAGGCCGATTAAACGTTTCGGTGTAGCAGGTTTCATTGACTCCTGGTAGAGGAGAGATACCAAGACTTTCGTCTGTGAAAAGATTATTTTCGTTTTGTTCTGGATGATGATGTGGAAGTGGCGGTTGCGGAGGTTTGATGACACCATCTTCGATAGGACCGTTGTCGTCGACGCCTACCGCGTTTTCCTTATTTTCGGCATTCTCCAAATACTTAAGGTCTCGACGATTCATGCCTGGAGATTTTATGTGTGGCAATTCCGGAGGCATACGATAAGGAGCTGATTTATTTCCACTGGCCTCTGCGTTCGGGTCTACGTAAGGAGAGAAATGCATCTGTAAAAGATATTAGTAAAAGGATAAGTATATTTTATTTTATTTTTTTCATAGGTAATATGATTAGTTAAAAGTTATTAATGTTATTCTAAAAGAGATTGTTTAAACGCAAATAATTTTTCTCAAAACTATAGTTAAACCCACCTGTTTATGAGGCTGTTCATTGCTGGCTGGTGCGGTTTGAAGAGGCGAAACATATGGCTGTCCGAAGCCCATGCTATTTGGCACAATGTTATTGTACATGTGATGTGGTTGAGGCTGTGGTTGAGTAGCATGTGGGGCATGTTGAGGATGCTGGAGATGTTGAGCATGTTGAATATGTTGAGGGTGTAAATGTGACGGCTCTTGTTGATGCTGTTGCTGATGAAACGAATGATGAGGATGATGCTGTAGATGCTGAGAAGTATTCATATGTTGTGACGTATTAATGTGTTGTGAGGTATTCATATGTTGTTGTTGTGACGTGCTCATGTGCTGAGATGAACTGATATGCGGCTGAGAGGTAGCCATATGTTGAGACGTATTCATATGGTGAGAGGTATTCATAGGCTGAGGAGAGTTTATATGCTGAGATGTATTCATGTGTTGTGTTGTGTTGATATGCTGTGAAGTATTCATATGCTGAGAGGTATTGAGGTGCTGCTGTTGCTGAACGATATGGGGATGCTGCATGTGCTGGACGGGCATCTGCATATGTTGCTGATAGTGATGTTGCGCAGCTGCGAGAGTATGATGTTGAGTAACAGGTGGCGACTGTTGCTGGTGAGGCTGTACGTGGTGCATCGCTTGGGGCGAGACCTGATGATGTGGGATCTGATGCGGAGGCGGCATGAGCGGAGAAACTTGTTGATGCGGTATCTGATGCTGCTGTTGTTGCATCATTGCCTGATGGTGATGAGGCGATTGAAGATGCTGCTGATGAGGCTGTATGTGATGGTGACGCTGTTGTTGAGATTGAAGATGATCGTGTTGCTGCTATTGTAATAAAAAGAAAGTATTTAGTTAATGCTTTATTTTCGTATTTTATTACAGATGTACAGCATATTGTATTATTCTACTTTTTCCTACCTGCATTGAATAATGATGATAACTTCCGTAAGAGTTCTGTTGCTCGTGGTTTGAGAAGGAGTTGTGATAGTGGTGATTTTCTTGATCGTTAAAAGGCTGAACTGGTCCAAAACTTGGTTGCTGCTGTTGCTGGTGTATCTTATTGCTGACTACAACATTTTGCGTCATTGAACTGTCCATATGAATATCAAAAGAGATTTTTCCCCTAGCCTCAGGCTGCATCCTATGTGTGACGGGACTTGGCATTAGACGGCTAGTACTATTGGAGGGCGATTGCCACAGATCCTGCACCGCGCTCATTGCTTCTTTTGTATTTACAGTCATACTCTGACCGAGAAGATGCTCCTCCGTCGTAGAAGAGTGGTGCTGACTCATATAGCTTGAATTGTGATGACTTTGTTGATGTCGTTGTTGTTGTTGTTGTTGCTGCTGCTGCTGCTGCTGCTGCTGCTGCTGCTGCTGTTGAAGTCGTTCAGCCTCAAGACGCTTTTGTTCTTGTTCGTACAGTATTTGCTGTTTCATTTCTTCTTCTCGACGTTGTCGTTCGAGTTCCATCTGTTGCTGTTGTTGACGTTCTAATTAAGAAATTCAATTTCAAATATAGAAAAGTTTTGAATGAAGATGTATTAAGTCATTAATTTAATTAATTAATTTTATTCTCCTGTACATTTTTATTCCATATTTGTTTTCGATTTTTTTTACAAAACAAACATTATTAATGATTCTAATACAAACTAAGAACAGATTGTTTTTAATTTTTACCAAGTTCAGCTTCCCGTTGTTGTTGCTCAAGTTCTCTTTGTCTTTTCAATTCAGCTTCTTGCTCTTGTTGTGCAAGCATTTGTTGTTTTCTGAAAACAATTAAGAAATAAATTTTAATATTATTTCCTTTTTTAATTTTGTAATATGAAAATATTAATCATAAATAAAAATAATAAAATTAATAAATATAAATAAAATAGATACCTTTCAAGATACTTTTGTGCTTTTATTTCTTCCATACTTCTATCCATATTATTAGAATAAACTAAATCTTTGGGATAATGACGTTTAAATATAATATTTGGATTAGGCACATCTGGAACGAATACAGGCACAGGATAGTGCTCGTCGTATTTACTATCATCAAAAAATGAAACGTGATTTGGAAACAGTCTTAACTTATCTATGTTAATCTCTTCAGTATCTTCATGAACTAAAAAGACAATTACATTGTTTTTTGTAAATAAAGTGAAAATTTTTCATAGCATTTAGTTAGTTTATATTACCTTTAAAAGACGGTTTTAAAGTAGATGACATTAGTAGACATTTTTTCGACTTATTATTCCAAGGTCCAGGTTTTATAGTATTTTCTTTATGTACAGCATCATCTATTGGAACATGGTCTAGTATACTAGTACCTTTGATATCACTAGGCATATCATCCTATACAATGAATATTTAAATGATTAAAATAATTCTATTACAATGATTGTACATGCAATAGGAAATAATGTTTATACTTGATAAATTTGAATGGGTCCATTTGGTTTTTGTGGTTGATTCATTGAACCCATTTGCTGTGGTACAGCTCCTGGCATATAATCACGAACTCTGTGACCTGTTCTTACGCTACCTACTCTTCTTCCTGCTTTGATAGCTTTTAAAGAACAAAAGGCTTGTCGCTGCTCAGCTACATAGGCTTCATTTCTATCATCATTACGTCCAAGCATTTTTCGAGCAACAGACAATTGAAAATTTCTAAAGGCAAACATAATATATGTATAATAATAATAACATAATAATAACAATAATAATAATAACATAATTTCATTACTGATAAATATACTACTAGGAATTGTAAATAATACATACTTATGGGCATAGTCTAATTCTTCTCTTGGTTCAGCTCGGCAATTCATACCAATCATGTACACCTCATCAGCTCTTTTAAAATCTTCAACCTGTTCTAATTCAAATGCCCAAGCACGATACAAATCTGCAGTCATTGTTCCAATACCTCTATTGTAGAGGAGCTGATACAATTCCAAAGGATTTTTTTGCACACTTATCTAATAATAATAAGAAGCCAAAAAATTATAATATAATTATATGTTATATCAAATTTTATATGTACTTGTTAAAAATATGCTTACAAAATTTATCCATAATCGAATAAATCTTCTGTCTTGATGATATTTTACTTCTTTTTCAAAATTTGTCAAACATTGTTGTAGTAATTTTGCCATTGGAGAGTCATGTCCACTTTTAGGATAGCTCTGCTCCACCCATGATATATACTCATACCAATTTTCAAGAGGATCATCACCCATATAATTTTTTATCATATCTTCATACATTCTGAACAAAGAGTTACGTTTATCAAAGTGAGTAAGTATATTATAAAAACATGTAATGTAACATAAATAGTAAACTTAGTAATAGTAAGAGAGCTGAAATTAACTTACAGCTTTTCCTGTTGCAGTAATTGTTGGGCCTCTACATCGTCTTGGGCTCTGAGAGCAGTACCAAGTTGGGTGGCATTCCTACCATGTCTCAAAGGTTGGATGTTCTCTTTACATAGTGCAATAACGGTTGCTGGATCCATTTTTTTTTCTATATGAAGAAATTTTTATTCACCCTACAAATGCAAAAATACTTTCTTATTGTAAAATATTTTCTCATGAGTATTATTATAATTATATTGAATTTACGTATAATTTAAGTGGATTTTTAGACTAATATTAAATTCAAATTTACTCATGGTATCTAAAAGATCTTACATGTTTTAGCCTTATGAATTTAAATTGAGATCAAAGATTTAGATAATTATTTACAAAAACATAAAATCTTGTAAAAAGTAAACTTTTTATATTAACTTTTTTCTGCATAAGAATAATTTATCAATAATCTGTATTATTTAACAAATACAATAATCATATATCAATGTTTTAACTTATGATGAAACTATTATGTTAAATAAAAGTAAATCACTAAACTTTCAACAAATATACCTAAGTAGTAATTAAATTATAATTGGTTAGTTTTAGACTACTAACTACAATTATAGGACTACCAAGTAATAATTATTTTCTATGTAAATGTCAATTTTTATAAGTCTTTTTGCTAAGAAATCTATAGGTGTAAATGTTTTAGAGATGGCTACAGCATTCCAGAGAGGTTACATTGCGTTACGATGGAAAAATATCAAGCATGCAGACTGAAAAGTAAATCAATACAGTTTCTTAAGTATATACATAATTATATTTTGTATTTCTGCACTGAAAAGTATTGAATTTATAATTCATGACAAGTTCTGCAAGATAATAAAAATGTTATCAATTATTAACAGATTATCTAGATCTAATAGCTGATATCTAAAATATTAAAAGTCTAATTAAATATTAACTTCTCATTATTTTAAAATTAACCATTAATATTTTGTTCACAATAACTCTCACATATTAACAATGATTGTAACTTTAATATTAAAAAAAAAATTATAAAAATTATACATTATTATAGATAAATAATTAATTATGTGTTAACAGGTCATAAGCAGCTAATTTCGAATGTAAATATTTTATCAGAAATATATATAAAACTTCAAATATATTTTAAGCATATATGTGCAAGTAGAAAGCACCGCCAACCTACTATTGCAGTTTCTGCTAAAATGGAGAACTACATGTATAATCCAATTAAAAATTCAAGTAGACTTTCCAATGCCTATAAATATACTCACAAGGCTGTGAAATAAAAAAAAATCAGTAAAATCACCCCGCATATTAAAAATTTCCCAAAAAAAAAAACAAAAACAGTTATGAGAAGCCCCTTCCAGCTGGGCTAAATAACTGTCAGATTACCAAAAACAGAGCATATATATGCGAGTCTTTAAATCACCTCTGAACATCTACGTTTGTATATACGAATCTCCCGTCGCGATTTCGGAAAAAATCCTCAAAATCGCTCCCCGCGCGCCCCCGGAAAAACCCGCCGCCGGGGGAAAAAAAACCGCCCCCCAGTTCTTTTCCCTCCCCCCCCCCCCCCCCCCCCCCAAAAGCATTAAAGACTAGGTATCGTGATCCCAATATAAACAAACCGTGCAGCATCCCGCACACCCCAACTGCACCCCCTAACGATAATCTTCATTGATTATCATCCTCTCTCTCTCTCTTTCTCTCTCACTCGCTCTCTCTGTCTCTCTTCGTTTCTCAATGTCAAAAACACGGGCGTGCGAGTGCGAAAAAGCGGAGACTCACGTCCCGATTACACATGCATCACGTAGCTATATACCCGCGGAGCGAAAGCGAAAGAGAGAGAGGAGGTGGGTATATGTTAAGTATAGCGACAGGCAGGCGAAGAGGAGCAACTCTGCGGCCGTCTTCGGGGGGTGGCAGGTATCGATGATATATTATGTCGTCGGGTGTAGAGACAGACAGTAGGTACCCTATAATAATGTATGGCTGACTCACCGTGCAGCTTCCTGGCATAATAGCACGCGCGCCTACACACAGCCTCTGCTGGTGGCACCTGGTACGCCGCGCACTCGCTCGCACCGTCAACGGGGCTGCTGCTGCAGTCTGTACCACACGCACTGCACACGCACGGGACGAGAGATGATGGCACACGACGACGACGGCGACGACGCCACGGGCGCACACGGCTAGGTTAGCTTTCGCACTACCTCTCTCTCTCGCACACCCGCTCCCTTCGCTTTGCCGATGCCCCAGGAGTGGTGTGTATAACGCGGGGGCTTCTTTGTGTGCGTGCGTGTGTGCCTTCAAGCTTCAACGGCCATCGCGCGCCGCGAGAGAGCCACTCAACGGTTTTAATTGTCTTCTGCTACGCTGCTTCTCTCGCTCGCTCTCTCTCTCTCTCACTCGCTTCGCGTGATGCTGCTGCTGCTACGCTGCTGCCACCGAGCTGCAGTCTGGCGGATCGGTCGTCGCTGTTGCTTTCGTGGAAGGCGGGATGAGGCTGTCTCGCTCTCGCCCCCGCCGAACTACCTTTCGCAAGTATCGTAACCGTCACTTTTGTAGAGATGCATATATAAGCGGCGGCATATATATGTGTGGGCATTGTGGGATTTATGGTACAGGACTACAGGAGGAAAGCGGTCACGTATCAGAGTCGTCATTAATTTTGAAATTTCAAATTTTCGCTACCTTTGTATTGCTATTTTCTCAAATATTAAGGTGATTCTTTGTAAAAGGAGCATTCCTTTCTAAAAGGATCCTTTTTAACTGCATATGCTAAACTAATAGTCGTGTGAAAAGCAATAATAATATTTTTATTGCATCCGTATAATAATAACGCAGTTAATGAGTTTTAAACGGGGCTATTATCTATCTTTTATTTAGGTATAGTATTATATTGATGAAATCTATCATACTTATCATATGTGAATCTAATTCTAACGTTAATTTCAAAGTTATAAACAAAACTTTTTTTGCAATACATGGTTTGTAATAAATGTTTCTGCGAAAATGCTCAATTAGTCTGCTTTACACATACAAAGGACCATTGTAATGGAAAACAGGCACCTTGCACAGTTGCAGAAAAACAAAGTTCCTTTTTACTTTGAAAGTTTTAACTTCCATATTCCCGTCACCCGACCGTTACTGCTCGTCACATAACGTCAGAGTGCACTTTGCGTTGCACATCTGCCGGCCAACTGGGCGAGGGAGGGGGAGAAGAGCTTTGCAAAATTCGCATCCTCGGCTCTCCCTCTCCTCCCCTCTTGCGGACTTTAAAATTGCGAAACCACAGAGTCAGTCGCGCGCACCAGCTGGCGCACTTCCCCGCGTTCCTATAGCAACAGCGCGCCTGCGGATCGTCCAAAATTGGCCGACGGGCGACGATCCGCGTGTGTGTCGCAGTGGTTCTCATCTTCATGTGCGCACAACAGAGTGAGAGCGGGTGGAGGAGATATAACCTCACTGTTCCGCAGTGTTTGCCCGGCTGCTCCGAACCGAACTCCGAAGGTGCTCTGACGATTGTTGTCGTTCGTTGTTTTTCGGTTGGGTACTTAAAGGCCGATGGCGAAAAAGTGTTTTAGTGTGACATGAGTGTCACGCGAAAGTTTGCATTGTCACTTGATGATGCTGAATAAATATATGAAAAGAGAGTTCAAAGGTGACTATCAATTTTTGTTAATTGAATGATAATAGTATGAATTATTTATTCAACAAAAAATAGCGTACATTTGTGAGCAATAAAGATGTTTTCAATGTTCTTTCAAACTTAAAAATATATCAAAAATATTTCTTTTAAATAACTTCTTAATAGTTATTTTTTATTTCTATAGTATTTATTATTGAAAGCTTTTGTATTATTTGAGTAATAACACTTAATAGATTTGTAGCAGAAATATTCTAGAGTAACAATTCTTTCTTTATTATTATTAGCCAAATGATAATGATTATATAAGTGATCAAGTCATCATAGATAATCAATCTAAAAACAACAACACATACTTGAACTTGCTCAAGCTTATAATGCTTATATTTGATTTTCATACTGTAAATTTATCAATTAATAATAAAATTAAAAAAAAAGTAAAAAAATGTCTATGTACATCAGCCAAATTGTATATTATAAAAAAATACATACATATTTTATTAAGAACTTGATACATTCACAAATATGCAATGTTAGAGAATAAATATCTTTCAAAAAATATGATTATAATATTTTTATTTCAGGACTTCCAATAAAAACCAATAAAGTTTTTACAAACTTAATTATTGATTTCAAAAGATGCATTCAACAAAACAAATAATTAAACTTTTAATTTACTTAACACAACTTACAAGAAAGTTTAATACAAAACCAGTGTATGGTTTATTTTTTGTTTATTACTTGTTTATTAAAATAAATAAATTACTAAAAATGCAATTAAAATTATGTTGCATTCCAAATGAAATTTTTTCATTTTTGATAATGAAACATGGAAAATGTAATGAATCTTTAGTCGATAATAATTTATATGTTTTGTGCAATTATAAGACTATTGAGAAACCAAAGAATTGGTACTATTTATGCTGTAAGACATCAAAAAGAAAACATAAAGTAGCAGTTATATTTACTGATGATGTGCCAGAAAATACAATATATGTATCAGAATGTATGAAACTGAATATTAATAAAAGACTAAGTGTAAAAGAGTCAGGCGATTGCTCTTATATGTTAAGTAAGTATTTTCATTGGAGAATAAAACAATATTCCATAACATTTTTATAAAATTAAATATTTCAGTTCCAGTACCTGTAAATTCTATTCCATGTGCCTCAGAAATGAAAATATCACTTATTTGTAATCCTTATGACTGCAAAAATGACTTGATAAGTACATTACTCCAAAATTTTTTCACTGCTCCAAAATATCTTAGACTAGATGATATTTTTAGTATAAACGTTAAAACATATGTACCAGAAACTAAGTATTGTACAGCAGATTCGAAAATAGAAACATTGCATTTTAAAGTGAATAACATTACGACTGAGAATGAAGAAAATAACGAAAATGGAAGTTTTATAGTTTATGGCAAGACTACATTAATTCAAGAAGCCAATGTAAATAGTTTTTTTCCTGAAAAGTGTTTGTGTGATTTTTCAAAAAAACTAGAGAAACACTATCTGAATAAATGGCCATCAGCTTTGAAAGAATCTCTTCACCAAATACAATCATGTATTGCTCCATTTTTGCAAAATGGTACAATTTAAAAATTTATTAATTATTGACTACATAATAATTTTTGTTGAATTATGTATAAAAAGAAAACTTTTTGATTCATATTTTTCAGATATTTTTATTGACGTCAAACCGGTGTTTCTTGTAGAAGGTCCAGCAGGGTGTGGTAAATCAAAGCTAGTACAAACAGCTGCTGAATCTTTTGGTTTACATTTGATTGAGGCTGATTTTGCAGAAGTACAGTCATTAACATCTGCTCAAACTGAAGCAAAATTCCGTATTATACTCAATGATGCTGAACGTTGCATTCCTTGTGTTTTATTGCTCCAAAATATTCAGGTAATGAAAATAAAAAATATGGTTACTTCAAAGATATTTTATTGTTATTCTTTTTTAAATAAAAATTTCCTTTTATGCACATTTACTACTTTGCAGATATTTGGCATTAATTCTGAAGGACAAAAAGATGAAAGAGTTTTGTCATCTTTTAATTTTGAAATAAAAAAATTTTACAATAAAAAGATGAAATATCCTATGATAATAATTGCAACGTCAAATGATTCCGAAATTCCAATTGATTCGGAAAGAACATTTGTTGAAAAAATAACAGTTGATCGTTTGGAGCGAGACCAAAGATGCGAAATACTATCTTGGCTAATCGAAAATAAAGGCTTAAAACATCAAGTTGATTTAGAAAGAATAGCCAAGATGTGTTCGGACTTTGTACTAGCCGATTTTGAAGCACTTGTTTTACATGCTACAAAAAATTGTTTAAAATCTATTGATATAACGAAAGAAAATGACACTGTAGAACTATCTAATGATGACTTTATTCACGCATGTGGTAAGTATAGCCTTCAGATGATACAATCCTTATTATCTCGCTACTCTAGAAACAGTGAAATCGAGCAATTATTATTTCATTTCAGAATATATGCAATTGATATTTTCCAACCAAATTGGCGCACCGCGTGTTCCAAAAGTCTACTGGGATGACATCGGTGGACTGGCCGACTTGAAACACGAAATCATGCGCAGGATTGAAATGCCTTTGCTTAATATTCCGGGAATGGGCAAGTCTGGGCTGCTTCTGTTCGGTCCGCCCGGAACCGGTAAGACATTACTTGCCAAGGCAGTCGCTACCGAGTGTCAACTTCATTTCTTATCCGTAAAGGGACCGGAGTTATTAAACATGTATGTTGGACAGAGCGAAAAGAATATTCGGCAAGGTACTGTTAATATATAAGTCTTTCATTTTTTCATCTTTCTTTAAACTAAATAAAATCAATACCATTTCAATTAACAGTCTTTGAGCGAGCGAGGGCAGCTGCGCCCTGCATTATCTTCTTCGACGAGCTGGACTCTCTGGCGCCGAACCGCGGCCAGAGCGGCGACAGTGGCGGCGTGATGGACCGCGTAGTATCTCAGTTACTCGCCGAGATGGACGGTCTCGAGAGCACGGGCCACATCTTCATAATCGCCGCGACGAACCGTCCCGATCTCGTTGACCCGGCGCTCCTTCGACCTGGCCGCTTCGACAAGATGCTCTACGTCGGTATCTATTCCGATCCCGACACCCAGATGAGCGTGCTCAAGGCACTGACCCGACATTTCAATATGGAAAGGAGCGGCGATGAACTGGAAACCCTGACGAAACAGTTGCCGCGCAATCTTACCGGGGCCGACTTGTACTCCGTCTGCTCCAATGCATGGCTAAGAGCCGTGCGGAGGACTTTAACTGGTGTGGAGGTCGGGAGGGAGAATATTACAGGGGACAGTGTGCTGGTGAAATTGGAGGATTTTGTGCACGCAAGCAAGGAGTTGGTGTCGTCGGTCAGCAAGGAGGAGATGCTGCGATATGAAAAGCTTCGAAATGAGTTGTCTATGAGGTGATAGTGGTAGTTGTTAAGTTTTTATAAAAGTGGATTTTTTCTGTATATTGCCAAAGATTTTGATATGCACTTTTCTTATCTATTGGTTTTAAGGAAATAAAATGTTATTTTAAACATATACATTGCTTTATAAGTATGATCATAATGTAGATTGGATTATATTGATTTGAAAAATATTTAAGGTTCACAAAGAAGTACACTTATAATTCTTTAGTTTTGTAAATGTGTTATTTTATTTTCGAGGAATACATAAAATAATTTATACAGACGACAATTAAATCAAGAATTTTACACTATGTATTGCACCACATAGGTAATTAATTTATTAATTTCTAATTTACGATAGAGTGACTGTTCTGATAGTTCTTTTGTTCAAAGCTTTCAAGGCCTCGAATAATTTATCATTTGTTAGAGTTTCATTTTTCTCTTTTTAAACCTTATGTAACGTACTTACACATGAATAACACATTACAGGATACGATAACAGTAATATTCAATGTAGAAAAATAGGACGTTACATTCACTAGCTGGTGCAGAGACCAGAAATTTAAAGTTTCAGGAGTCTAATACCAAAGTATAATTTTCGTCCGATAGCCTTTTTGATAGCATAGCCGCGTGTCGACCTCGTGTTACCGAAAAACTATATCAATCTAATTAACAATAATTTGCACGTAGGGACGTAAATTCTCAGTTGAAAAGTTTTTCAATTATAGGTATCTTCTTCACAAAATACTGACAAAGTAACATACAATAGTTCCATTGCTTTTTTCGAGGTTTAATAATCAAACGAATTTAAAAAATAGATGTTTGAATAAAACTTTTCTACGAAGAACTCGTTAGAGCAAACATAAACATCTAATGATACTTAAAATAAGAAACTTTCATCACATTTCTTCAGGTTGAAGAATTTAAGTTTTTTTTTAGAAACAGGCCTGCTTACTTACAGTAACTGATAGACACCTGACATTCATTTGAAATTACGATGTATCGAAACATATAGATACGACATTCTAATTTTGCGTAGTCATCACATCTACTTTAAGTATTATTTGTGACAATAATTGATGCTATTTAGTTACAAACAATGTTTCATTATCACTTCACAGTTTTATATCGCAGTTCATTGACTGTTTTATTGAATAAGATGAAAGTTTCTAGTTCAAAGTAACACAGATTGCTCATGTTTGATCGGAGGATGAATCATTTTCATTTCGCGACGATAATATTGCGCTCGTGTCGCAAACAACGCAAGTATTATATAATCTTGCAGAAGCTAATAACTGCTTTCTTGACGTATTTTTGAAGCAGATACAGGGGTGGAATCGAGTGTTTTGTACCTAATATACACATTTTTTTTTAATTAGGAGAGAGAAAGAGAAATATATATGAGAAGATTAATTGAAAGAAATTTTCTTTTCGAGGCAATGGGAACTCTCGTCATTTTCTTTTATATTATTCGATAGAAAAACGAAAATTATACCGAGAGAACTGTTTTATTAGAATTTACTACATTATACGATTATAATATTCTGAACTTTGGTGCAGTTGCTCGGTACAATGATGAATTACTATTAGTCTCGCTTGAGGCTGTACACTTTTTCCGATTCTATTTTTAATGCACATGGAAGAAACGTGTTTTAATGAATAATCACAACATCGATATACTATGAATTTCAGAATAGTAAAGATATTACTTCGTGTGTATCGCATAAAAACACGTAAAAAAAATATTGTTGGCTGTTTCAAATTAAATTGACCATTCTTTGCACTCTCACTTATATTAAAAAGAAATACGAAAATGTCGTGTGTGCAGCCTCACTTAAATTTTCTTCTCTCCTTAGTACTATACTAATATATAATCTCCAAAGTTATTGTATATCTGTGAAATTTCCGTACCACACGATGTGCTAACCAATGACACGATGAAATTCCATTCCCTAGTAGAAAAATATCCAACTTTTTGTCATTTTTTTTAGGTTTGCTAATGTAGGGACACTTGTTTATTCTTAAAATTCGAGGGTACATATTTTTTGATAATAAAGAAATTCGAAAAAAATAAAGCAGCGTAGAAAATGGAATACATTGTAGAAAAATAAGAAATTTTAGTACTAGGGGTTTAACAAATAAAATTTGGTGATTAAAAGTCAAACTTGAAACTTTTTCTTTGCCCATAAGTATTGACAAATGCATTATTTCATGGTAAACCGTATTCGCATTTCATTTCTTCACTGACTGATTGACAACAAAGTCAAACTATTTTCTTTATTGTAATAAGGGCGAAAGTATTACATACTGATTACGTACGTGTTTTAACATAAATATCACAATGTGTCTGATACGATACAATAAATAAATATTAAACATGCAATAGTTTCTTTGTAAACAAATAGGGTTTGACTTATTAAGTATATTAAAGAAATGACTTATTGATCTATGTTTACGAATTGTCGCACAGATTTATGGTGAATCTTTCAATTCTAATCTAAAATAGAGAAATGAAGAATAGTCCACTTTCATAAGACGCATTCATAAAAATTCACTTGGTAGATATTATAAAACATTGTTAATCAATAATTGAAGAAGGTACGTTATATTAAAAAAAGAACACTTTGAATCTCAATTATTCCTATTTATGTTAAACGATTTTTCTTAAATCTAATCAAGGAATAATTCTATCAAATTATTTTCGATGAGTAAGGTCAATTACTTTAATGTCTTTATAAAAAAGAGAATATTTACTTACATAATATATTTGCAGCATATTCAAATTAGTTCTACGTACCCTCTTGGAACGCACGAGCGTAAGTTATTTTCACGCAGCATCGAAAGCATCGAAAAATTCGCTTTGTACCATTTTAAAAGTTCTAAGTCTAGTTGAATATGTAATGAATATTGAATATCACAGAAACAATATTTATAATACAAAAAATTATTTAAAATGTACAATCTACGATGTTTATCATATACAAATTCAGATTAAAATCGTTATTAAAATAGTTAAAAAAAAAACTAAAAGCAATATAAAAATAAATAAATTATCTGACTATAGATCAAGTATTAATAATTCTAAAAATTATGAGAATTAAAATAAATTATATTACAAGTATATGTGTTAAAAAAGCGCGTCGTTAACAAATTGGTTTGGAAAGAATCGAAACTATAAGATCTTTATTAACGATATTAATTCATTAAATCTAACAAACTATGATTTTTCTTCGAACACTAATTGGTCATTTAAAAACATATGCTATATTTAAAATATTTTAAAATAAACTCCCCTTTGGTGTTCTGTTCTATACATCTTGTGTCACATCATGTACGTAACATTTGTTCACGTCCTTAGTATTTTGATCGAAACTTTGGGAACGGTAAGCGTTAAGAATAGTTATTTATAAAAAACGGGAAGAGTGTTGCCTTAACATTTTATCCATCTAAAACATTTTAAAATTTTAATTTACACTTTCAAAAGAGCACAATTTGTTATTCCATTAAGAATTTAAAAATTTTAAATACGTTGACGAGCACTTGAACGTTTTTCTTGCCCCATGCCTTCGTCTTTCCTTATTTTCATCAACTTCTAAATTTGGCTTTTCCCAAAAAATACAATCTGCCTTAAAACTTATCTCCGTAATCATTTCCCACTGGGTTTAAGTTAAAATCTCGATCATTCACACCTATCCCTAACTCCAATTTAAGCCTTCTACCTCCGATCATTCGTTCACAGCGAGAATTTCGATATTTCAGATGCCGCGTGGATTGCGATCGCTTCGCATGACTCTCCCCCTCTATATACTGTACACCACGGCCTTCGCCGATCGGCATTAAGAATACGATCGAAAAAACAAAAAGGAAAAGTAAAATCGAACGAACTAAAATACCCCGAGAAAAAACTCAGTCTCATCCTCTCGTGCCCGAGAAACATCGTCATCGTTCCGTCGACAGCACTCGTCCTCATCGTCGTCTCTTTCTCTCTTTCTTTCGCAACGCACACACATACATATCCGCTCGCACGCATACCCATTGTCTAATGTACATATTGCGTTAAACTCCGCCGCCACTCGAAGAAGAGAAAAGCAGCGCGTTCGCGACGAAGAGGAGCACAGCGCATGTACTATATCGAAGTGAGGAAAATCGAATGCGGGATCTCTGTTAATCTTCGGCCCTGTCTCTCTCCCTCTCTGCCATGTGGTCTTTCGCTGTTCCGCGGCGCTTCTTCTCCTCCTCGCGCCACAATTCGAGCTCGTCGAAAGGCCAACAACACGCGTTATCTCTCAATGGGCGTCCGCTTGCGTCGGAGGTAGAAAGTTCCGGTTCTTACGGATGCGACTGCCCCGTCAGAAATACCTTCTAGCGGGCAAAGGTGGTCATGAGTCATCGTCATTTGTTTCTAAACACAATATTACCATCTCATTAATAAATCCCACATTGGCTGCTACAAAGTTCTATATGCTACTCTCGTTTCTCACCGGCTGGTCAAGATGACTTCTGGGCGAATTCGTGAAGAATGTCGCAAGCCATCTCGAGGTCGTTCCTCGTGATGCCGAGGGCGCGTATCACTGCGTCCTGGGCAAAGCCAAGTGCCATAAGCCTCGAGATGTGCTCGACATTGATGTTCTCGTAGGCGGCGGACTCTGTCGTCTTGGGTATCGGCCTGCCGCTCTCGTCCTTGCCCTTCATCAGTGCCGTCAACCGGGCCTTATTCACCTACGAAAATCGTACATTTCAAATAACAAGCAAACTCACATAGACAATCGACAAAGCAAAAGTTGCTCACCTCGAGATTGATATTCTTGACGACGTGCTGCTTGGTGCCTGGTATCATGATCGTGTTCTCGTAGAGATGATCCTGTTTAGGCGCACCGGCCTTGGGCGGCCGGACGACCGACTGGGGCGGCGGCACCGGCGGTACCGACGCTGACGACTGCTGCTGCTGTTGCTGAGTCGCCGAGAGCCGCGTTGACGACGAGGATTTCTCGGGTAGGGCCGGTGGTGTGCGCTGCTGCAGGCGACCGCTGTGGGGTCGCACCACCACGGGACCCAGCGGCGACGGCGATGAGGCCCGGTGCAGCATATCGTACCTGGCCTCGGTCGCGGCTGCAATGGTGATGTGATAAAATTTTTGCTATCGCTGCGTTAGATTTGAACTTTCATTTTTTTTTCTTTATTTATTAAAGGTAACAAAAAGTTCTTTGCGATAATACTTAGACGAAAACTATTTGAAAATCTTTTCTAATCAATATCATTTATACCGTAAGTTATGTTGACCACGTAAGTAGAGCAAACTCTATATAAAGTACTTTATAAATTTTTAATTCTTTCTTTTTTCATTATTTCAATCGATAACCACCTCATTTCTTAGTTCTTTACGTGAAAATATATTCTTTTATAGCACGAAATTTCATAAATGTCTCTGAACTAAAAAGAAAAAAGTTCTACTCTGCTACTCCGTATACGGATATAGTAGTATATAGAAAGAGACCTATATTTAGTTCTACTACAGTATTTTGATAAAATTAAAAGCTAATTCCTTAGAAAATCTACCTATTACCTTAATCAAAAGTTAAAGGGTAGCCATTATATTCCACAAGCCTACCTTTGTTGTTCGGTGTATTGTTATCATTCGCCGAGAGTATCACAGTGACGGGCGGCGGCGCCGTCGGCTGCTGCTGCGGCGGGGGTGGCGCGTTCTCTTTTGGGACCGTCAAGTGTCTACCTCCGCCACCTCCTCCGCCACCACCACCGACGACACCGTTGCGCAGGTGATGGCCGTTGTTCGAGGTGGGTGAGGGCGACGATCGTCGCGGCGGCAGCGGTGGACTGGGCACGATGCGCCGCGAGGGTGGCGGTGACGTCGCTGGGGACAGGTCCACCTCCTCGTCCGATAGCGAACCGTTGCCGTTTATCAGCTCCATCATCGCCTGCGAACAAAGAGACTCGTTAATGTTTGGGAATCTTGGCAGTGTGGCGAGTGAAGTCGTATTTCGAAGAGTCCTTCCGAAATGAACTTCGAAATGAGTCTCGACAAAATTACGAGCTTCCAATTTCTCTTGGTATACGGTCAGCGCAATAAATAAAGGGGAAACTTTTTTCTTTTAGTATTTACGCCTGTTTATTTGTGATCAAATTTCTTTTAATTTTTTTTTTTTACTGGGATTTTACATTTATATTTGATAATATACATGATATCTCACTATTATTGTTGCTATAACTGTTATTGACTTTGATTTCGATATTTTGACGGTTTACGTAAATGTAAAGAAAAAAGTTATAATCACCATCAAAATCGACTACCAGCACCGCACCATTTTATCTTGAGAAAAGAAATAAAATAAATAATACAAATATGTAGCGAAAGATTATGAGTACGGACCATATTTTTATTTTCGACGATTATAAAAAATAATACAAACATAATAACAGTATAATATTTCACATCAAACGTAAAACAGCAATATCACCCATTACACCTCTCTGTCGATCAGCTTGATAAAGATGACAATAAAAAGAACACGGAATAAGAACTTGCAAAGCGTCAAAGCGAACTAGCAACATGCATTTTCAATTGGCGTTTCACTTACCTCTAATACGAGAAATTGAATTGAACGTCCATCTGCTTCCATTTATATACAGGACTTTGAATCGATTAGTTCTTTCATGCAGGTGAACAGAGCACATGTTGCTTTTCCAATGCGGACAATGCGATGAAATAAAAACATTATACAAGAGGGCTAAATATCATGCGGGTAAGGCAAAAGACGGCAACGGAACATCGTTTATAGTCTGAAAGTTTAGCTTGGTTATGAAGAAGTATCAGATTATTTTTCTTAAATTGAATTTGTTTTTCTTAAAACATTTAACTCGAAAAATATTTTGTTGATATTAAATTTATACTTCGATAAAAGTTATTAATAAATTTCCTACAGTAATGGGGTTAAGTAAATAATAAGAAAAAACTCATATACAATGTTAACATACGTTTTATTTAAAAAATTGTTTTCACGTACCTAATATTTTACAGTAAAAAATGTTTGATAGCGCTAGACACGAAGTCAATTTTTTTTTAATTTATCTAACTTTGCGCGCCGATATACATGGCAAGGAGAAATCTAAGTCGAGCCGTACAAAATAATTCATTGCACAAATAACAAATGTAATATTATTTTAATCATTTTTTTTTAATAACTTTCTTATTAACTGTTATTCCACCCGTTGATCATCGATAATCGCTACTTCTATTCAAGAATAAAAATTAAAAATGAACGAATTAACTTAAAATTTACATGGAAAATTTGCATCCATTGGAGTAGCCAACAAATGCAAATTTAATTTTGTTCTTTTCATAATTAATATTAAACATGCAATTTTGCAATATTATATAATAATTGCATAAACTACACAAACGTAATTTAACTATGACGGTCAATAATCCGTTACACCACAAATTATACAAATCAATTCAGTAGGGCAACAATACTCTTACCTATAAAGTTTTTACATTGTCTGACTTAGCCAAACATATAAATGTTATTTGTGCAAGTTAGAAGATAAAGAATATTAAAACATCTCATACTGTTACACTGGCGCATATCAATTAGTGATATAAATAGTTTCGTAGGAATTGTGCTCCACCATCGAAAATTATTTTTTTTTGTTCGTATATTTATTTATTTATACTTTACTAATACTTATCGCGTGTGTGTGAACATCATAAATTATTAATTTCTGCTATAAACTATAAAACTTTTATGACGATGATATTATATAATAAAACTGGGTTTAAAAAACGGATTCTCTGCAATCTGTATCCTATGTGAATATTGAAATTTTCAAACATTTAAAACGATTTCTATTGTTAAAACTCAAAACTAGAAATAATATTTTATATTAATATTAACTACTTTTATGTTTGATTAATGAGAATATTTTTTATTCAAACGTACTAAATACTAATTTGGCAGTGATTTGGCACATCTAACACATTGAACACATGTTTTCGTATACAAAAAATTTACGTATATTTTAATTTGAATTTTAAAAATAGAAATCGACGAAAATTTTGATAGACAATAAAAAAACTATTAAAATTCATCAGAATAAAATGTCGAAATTCGTTATATTACATTTGAAATTTAGATCCCTTTATATTCTACTTTTCCGAATTTTTATTTAGTTTTCTCTTAAGAATGTTTCGCTTTTGTTCTAATATTGCTCATCCGAAAAAAAATCTTAAAAAAGATAGTGAAAATTAAAATAAGCAGCTCACGGCAACATATGCACTATTTAACGTTAAAGCGATATGTGTTTCACATAACTTTTCATTCGTTTGCCAGTTTCGTATAAGCTTTGGCTGGTCGTCATTGTACTGGATATACAAAACTCTAAAGAAGTTTACAATTACATGTCTATGATTCTACTATTGTTCTATAAGGATTTGTTTCAATCTTCGTCTTTATTCATGTTGGCGAAGTATAAAGTACGTCGTTATTTTCCTTAAGTAGTATTGCCAGTAAATGAAATAAGCAACCGATTAAGGTCAACTATTTTACAAATTTTTGTATATATTATTGTTTTACAAACAATCAAGTACTTAAAAGTTGAACTATGCATTATAAAAGAATTTCCCCTAAATTTCTAAGGGCATTTTATTTATTTATTTTTNTTTATTTTTTTGTAAAAATAAAATTAATAAGTGATTACATATTTACACGTGGAAAAATTTCATCGACAAATTAAGAATTTAATCATTCATAATTAAATTTCATTCAAGGATTGAAATTCCCTAAAAGAGAGTCAAAATTTACAATTTTGTAAGAATCGTTTTCACGATTTCAACAATTCAAAAATTAAATATATAACATGCATTCTCTTCAAGTAATATTTAGAAAAGAATTTCAAGAAATAATATTTTCATAGAAATATACATATATAATAGTATGCATGCGAAGCTGTTTTATATTGTTAGACAAGCATTCCAGAGCATCTCTTTTATGAAAAAATAATCATTTTCAATTTTCGTTCCCGAATATAAGTTATAATAAATGCATAAGAAAGTTAAATATTTGACTGTTTGTATAAGTAAGTAATTCTAGTAAAAATACGACATAAGCAGAGAAAAAAACTAGTTCTTCGAATGTTTAGCAGTGACTGATCCCTCTATGAAAAAAGAATAAGCTGATGACAATGAGACATTCTTTTTTTGGCTAAGTGATTTTAGAAAACCTACCTTCGCACATTCCCATAAATGTATAATATTAAGATATCTATTATCACATAGATTGTTTAATAATAAAGAAAAAGGAGAAATAAAATATTTGTTTGAAAAATAAACTAAAATATATATGTATATATACTTTTCGTTGACCTTGAGGCAATGAATAAATATACAGTATGGAATCAATTCACAATTGAACCATAAATTAATACATATTCAAAGAAACTTTACTATTAAGCTTTGCCGATAATTTTTGATCGTCATTTTAATAATTACGGGGCTATGATTGCATAATTTTTAGAAAATTTCACGATCTTTTAAGTTTACATACAACGGCCCTCCAAAACAAAACTAGAAAAGACAAAGATAATCACATTATCTAAGTTGGATTATAGGAGCAAGTTTTTTTGGCCACTTACATGTCACGTCAACAAATCAACAAATGCGGCAAGGCTTGTATAAAAACAAATGAGATTTTTCGTTTTTCGTATATCGTTGACATAAAAATCTTGCTAAAGACACATGATAATAGAAAACGCGAGAGACAACACTATGATTGCGATGCTAAAATGGATTCTTTCTGGAAAAATTTCGGATTTTTTTTTTTGTTGTTTTTTTTTTTTGCAAATTTTGAAACTCTGAAAAAACCTGTCGATTCCCATTTTTCCAGAAAGAATCCACTTATAACGAAATGAACGCAGGCGTTACACATGAACAAACAAGAAAAGGGCTACAGCAAATCAAGAAAAAAAAAGACACTTAAAAAGAGGCGTATTCCGTTCTCTCTCCCTCAAGGATGCGGTTGCCGTGTCCGTATGGATGTATGTGTGTATGTATGTATGTATGAGTGCGTATATGAGTATGTGTGTGTGTGGGTGTGTGTGGGTAACGCGAAATTTCGCGAAACAATCGCAAAGATTCGTGATTTCGCGTGGCGTGCGCCTCGGCGCAACAGTGGACACACATGTTTTTTTTGTTTTCCTTTGTTATACACGTGGTTGGTTCGTTGGCCAAGAATTCGAATAATGTAATAACGTGAGTATATTTATGTATGGATTATGTTTTTTTTTTGCGCGAGGAGAGGGCCTAGTCGGATACCTCGGTGTCGGGGTCCAGGTCCCGGGTGGGCGTCGACGCGTTACTCGCCGTCGCGGATTGGGCGCCAGGCCGATGCGTCCGCCGCGGGTCGAATGGATCGACGACGATCGACTCGGTACCCTTGATCTCCGCCCGGCAGAACGGGCATCCCTGGCCCTCGGAGTCCTGGAATACGAAATAAAATGTTAGCTAGGGGTTGGACTTTTGTTGTTGTTATTAATTCAAAATTTTAGCTCAAAATTCTCTGTATATAATTCTTAAAAAACAATTTATCCTGCAATAAGCCGGAAAAAAAACGTCGAGATAAGATCAGAAAATGCACTGCTACCTGCCAAGCGGTGAGACAAGGCGTGCAGAGCAAGTGTCCGCAGGGCTCGATTCTCACGTCCTTGTCGTGCTCCGCGCAGATCTTGCAGAGCTGGAAAGTGCTGCCCATCTCGCAGTAGAGCTCGTACTGCTCGGCGGTGACCTTTATGTGCTCCTCAGGCGTTGGCTGGACAGCCCACGTAAGGTCAGGGTTCACGTTGCGACCGTCCGGATAGAGGTAGCTGTGAGCAGGGGTTGGAAAAATTAATGTAATTCGGGGAAGTTTTTGTTGGTTTATTATTCTGCGTACAAGTTTTGTGGGAAAGATGATGCATGGTATAGTATATGAAGAGCTGTGATAAAATTGTCGTATCAATGACCGAGAGAGTTTTCGAGTAAACACATTCGCTGAGATAATAACCCGCGTGAAGAATAAAATTGATGTTTGTGTATGAGCGAGATATGCGTCATGTGTTGCCACGGGCGC
>JAPYZP010000116.1:0-59177 GCA_030522985.1 Torymus sinensis | reverse complement strand
TGGCAGAGGTGTGCCTCAACATTTTTTTTTCGTCGTTTTTGTGACCGGATAAGGCGACATTTTCGGGGGAATTGCACATATATGTTAATAGTTACAATGGCATGTTAATAGTTAAAATACCATGTTAATATTAAACATATTCTTCTCTCAGTGTGCGAAGTTTTGTATTATGCTTATGTAAAACTTATGTCCACTACTATCACTGGAATGAAACACTTTTTTCAATTAAAATATATATCATAGAAATATTTATCTCAAATAATACACTGAATAAAAAAAAAACGTAATATCCATAAGTTAACATTTTAATTGAGATAACTTATACTTATATGATTCTCTTAACTGATTTAAATGTTTGATGTATATTCTAAGTAGTTTTGTATATCTTATTATGGTGTCTACCGAACTACAAATTGTATTTCAGTTTTTGTATCGGACGATATCGTCCGTCTAATTTTAAATAAGTGGCAGTATAGTTTCAGTATTGTTGAGGTCTTACTTCATTACGAACAACATAAATTAAGAATATATACGCATCAACTAATATTAAAAATTTCATTCTGTTTCTATATATTTAGAGAAATACTTATTAGTAAAATAAAATTATTATCTCAAAATACAATATTCTATAAACCGATTATATTGAATAAACGAATGCGCAAAGTCAACGTGTAATAATAATCGCACTGATGTCACGATTTTATATCATCGCTTCGATATACTTTGAAGTCGGGTATTAAATCAAACGTGTATGACAATACACGATTAGATAACCCTGAAAGTATAACAAAAAAAGAAATTACCTGTACTGCAAGACAGGCGTTATCTTCAGGTATGACGAGCAGTACATTACACGCGGGAAGCAACAGATTGCAAATCAATGTTTAACGCGTCGAGCGGCGGCGCTCGTCGATTGAAATGGCAACGCGCGAAATCGATTGTATATGCCATTGTCGCATTCCAGTAGGGTCGTGGAGCTTAAATTGACGGTTGTAACAGCGGGACGCTTGACGCGTGATTGTAAAGTTGTTGGAGTACTTTACAGTTGTAATTGATATACGAGTGCAAATGTTTTTAAAACATTTGAAGATTCTTATGTTTGAAGAAAAACGAATTTCAGATCGAAACGATACTAAAGTAAACAACGGCTATAAAATTCTCTCAAACAGATAGCTTTTACTGCACGCCAATATAAATCCGAATCCGACTTTCGCATAAACCTCGAAAATTACGCAATTCCGACAAACATACGTCAAATTGAACCAGCTGCAATGCAAACGCGTTTTATCAAGAACGAAGACGAAATGTGCAGGCGCGAATCTTTCATCGACGGTTTTAGCGAGGCGTAAAGTAACGCATGCGTCTTCGTTTCGCTCGAGTGATGCGATGATTTAGTTACGCGATATTGCGGGTCGAAAAGTCAACTGGGTTATGACATTTGTTTTACAGGCGCTTTTGCTTGCGACTGTAAAATATGGTTTATTCCGAGTCATTGTATATGCGGAGTTGACGTTGTAGAGGGTTTGAATTTCGATTGTGATTGTGTGTGGTCGTCTGAATGCTTGTAATCGGATTGAATAATCAAAAGTGTTTACAATATTCATATACGAAAGTTACAGTTTATTAAGAATTATTTCGCCCAACCTAAATTCTTGCAACCCTTATTCACGATTAATTTAATATATATAATATCTTTTTATTTGAATATAAATAGTTAACTTTTTATACTTTACAGTCAAAGTTATATATTATACGCGTGATTTTTATGAATAATGAAGAAGTATAAAATCATACAATAAAGCTACACGAATAACACATAAAATCGTACCTACAATTTATAGTAAAAAAATCCTATACATTTTGAGTAATTTTTACTATATGTATACAGTAATTTTTACTATAAATATTGTAGTAAATTTTACGATAATTCGAGTCCGTCCCACCGCTCCTATCGAAAACACTAATTTTTCTTACATTTACAGTAAATTTTCCTACAACATTTCTCTCGGTGTATTAATAACGAACACATAAAAATTGAATGCTAATGGAAACAAAAGAAATCACATCTGTAAAGTGCAAAAACGTCTCCAAATCCCTCTCCTCTCTCTAAAAAAACACCTCGCTCACTCCGCGGCAGCCACTCGCTGCCAACCGCTATATACTTACTTGAGCGCGCGGGGCCGCCGGGGCGCGGCACACGGCTTCGATCAGACACACGCACACACACGGCCGTGGGTCTATTATTAATGGAGCGGCTGCTCCCCGCTGGCGACCCTGAAAAAAAAGCTCGCGGGGCTCGGTGCCGTTTTTAAAGCTCCCCGCGCGTTGCGCAATTTTCTCTTCTCGAATTTGTATCTCTCTTTTTCTCACGCCTCACGCGCGCGGCCGCAGAGGGTTAACGAGCTCCGGGAAGGTTGCGCACACGCGATGTGTGGGTGAGGGACTCGAATATATATACATGTGGGTTATTAATTGGCGTGTATTTTCGGGGTGTATAATGACACGCTGGCGCAGAGTTTCGGTGGATATTATTTCGATTGAATGTATGTGTAGTATGTAGTTAGAGTATGTAGACAGAGAGATCTGCATAGTAGCGTCTGTTCTCGCGAGATTTAAAATATATGGGGCGTTAAAATAGAAGGTGCCGGCGTTTGTTTTCATTGGCGAAAGCTGATATACTTAGCCGCGAACTCGCGGAAGTATTGTCTCGGTTTCGCTAACCGGAAGTAACCAAAAATCTTGTGCTATATATACAGAATCATAGGGATAAATAAATTATTTACAACCGACTGGTAATTATGATAATATAACTCGCCATTACAAACCCTCCCCGCATGTGAGAAACAAATCAGCGATAAAACCATTCCCAATGTCGCGTATAACTTATAATACGTTTTCCTCAATCTCCCGACCAAGATCGCCATGGAATCCGAGCTGCAGCTCTCTCGTAAATCATGCGCCGACTGCGAGTCATTAGGGCCACTTTATGCCTGTGTGTGTGTGTGTGTGTGTGTGTATAGTGCGCCCGCATGCGACGACGACGACGACGACGCGGGCATTGTGGCGGCGGATCGATGGAGGAGAGGAAGTCGTGGAGAGATCCCGGGGGACGGATTCGAGACGATGGCTCCCGACGGAGAGGAAGAGGGATAATATCGGCCGAGGTGGTTATTGGCTATTGGAAGTGACACGAGATTGGACGTGGTGTGTGTGATTTTATCTGTAATGTGAATGATGTTATTTTCTCTTTAGTTTAATTAAAATTGGTAGCAATTATGTCGGCCGTAGCTATTTTATTTTATTTTATTTATTTATTTTATTTAATTAAACGGGAGCTACCCCTTTACAATTGGTATAATAATATAGACTAGATTAGTGTATATATGGCGACGCAATGAGTACAATTATGAGTTTAATAAAATTGAAGTATTTGTGACTTTTTGAAAATATTTTGAATGGAATGCAGGCAAAATTCGTGGAAAAAGTATAGAGTAATTAGTTTAGAATACTGACAACCACTTGCGAAATGTTTTATTTTGACATGGAATTGCGTGTGATTTATAAATGAACGATTATGTGAAATTGTCGTGCAAATAATTAGGTATAGGTGAATTACAACCCGAATTGTTTGCACGAACTTTTTAAAAGACTTTTAATTTTAATGTATTTTCTGTGTAATAAAATATAAACATTTCTAGACCTTTCCATAAAATATATCCATTTTACAATTGAGTTATTCGATAGAAAGTTTTTTAAGCACGAAGAAGTCGAATCGTCTCCACAGCGCCAAAACCTTGTCGTTCGGTTATACTTCAAAGCTCCAGCATCATTCGACAAATTAATCGCAACTCCCAGAGCACGTAATACTATCAAGAAGGTAACGCGGAAGCAACGAAGAGCACAACAACGGTATATCCCCCAAGAGATCGAATTTCTGATTACAGCGCCGCTAACGACTCTGGAAAACTTTCATTTCCCATGAATACTTGATAAGAGCACGCGCTCTGTGTATATATATACGCCAATATATGTAACGGTAACTACCCCCGCAGTTAATCAAAAAAGTTTTCATCTTGGCTGCGCAAACTTTCACGAGGAAATAGATTTTTTTGTCCGCGACAGTAGGCATGCAGGCTAACAAGCAAAAAGCTCGCCTTGAAAAGGTATAACGAAGACGGCGGCGCCACGCTAATAAAGTTGTCGTTTTAGTAGAAAATAATTGTTGTTGTTGTTGCTGTTTAGCTTATAGTCGAATTGAGAGTATAATGGCTTTTTAATGTACGAAAGTGTTGTTGTTATGAGGTGGTGCAGTAGATTTATTGTAGAGTGGATTGAAAAAGTTTGATGTGTCGTTACCGAAAGAGCTAAGAAGTTATTGAATCTGATTTTCAAGTAGTCATTTTCAATACGTGGATCCTTATGATTCTACAAATTTTCAGACGAATTTTCTAATTTTATATTTTTAGTCGATTTTGTTAACCTTTGCTGGATCGAGAGAACAACTGAAGTGTAATTCACTCGATGATAATGTTTACTATAACCGTAAGTATACTATCGAAACAATTTGACAAGATTATTCTCACATTTTATAATAATTATAATGTAGTGTAAACATTCACTATAATCTTTTATCATACTCTGGTAAAACAATAAACACATATCCAATAAATCGACTTGTTTTTTCAACCCCTCCAATAAAGCTACAAGACCACAAAAGAGCAAAGAAAAGCCAAGCCCCAATCTCAATAAAAATATCTCCATAAAAAGCCTATAAACCCCGGACCCACCAACTTATACCCATATTCACAGCTGATATTCTCTTCTCAAGGTCACCCGCATACACGCGTAATATACCCCATAACTTCTCGCTTGCGCGCGCATTGACTCTCCAAAATCGACTCCCACGCGAGCGTGTCATAAAACAGTCGTGCCGCCCCCTCGCTTATAATACTTTGGCCACCGTTCAATAAAGTCCGCGCGCTAATTGTCGGCCCCCGCGCGCAGGTGGAATCGGTCGCGAAGGTTGTAACGGAGGGGACGTGGATATGGTGAAGTTGAAGGTCGGACGGATGATTTGTGTATGTTGTTTGGATGAGTTTATTTATATGGATGTTCGGAATCGAGAGATTATAGGTGAAGTATTTGTGGATTTTTTAATTGTCGTTCCATAATTTATATTTTAAATATTCTGTATGGATATTTCTTTTGTCATTCAATTTTTAAAGTCCGCGTCGTCCCTGCATTCCAACTTCGCCCAAAACTACCCGGCAAAACGACGCTCACGCGAAAATCCACGAACCCAACTGTATCTCTATCTCTCTCTTCCTTTTCCCATTCGTACACGAGACCCATCCCGAGCGGCCGAAAATACACGTCAACTCGCGCGTGAACTCGCCGCCGCAGCCGCGCGGCTATTTCTTGGCTCGCGAGTCCCGCACGTGACGCGCGGGCGCGATCTCCCGAAATATTTTAGAGTCGAGATCAAGCGTTATGTCCGATGCTGCGAGGCTCTTTGATGTGTCCGAGAGCTGAAATGTAATGGCGCGCGGGCTGCGAGATATGCGTTTTCTATATCGCCGGCTGGGTTTGTTGCGTAATTGTATCTGTATAAGTGAAGCTTTGTGGGATTGGAGTTTGGGAAGATGAAACGGTTGGATAGGTTTTGGATTTGAATTTAAGGCCAATTGGAATATCTGTTTGTTATCGCGAATTTCTTACTGATGGTTTCATGAATATTTGAAATTATTATTATTCGGAATATCTGTTAAAGTATTTATATACCCAGTGGATTATTGAAAGTTTTACAAAGATCCAAAAATGTACTAAAATCATTTTTAGAGAAAAATTTCTTACAACACATGTACTATAGATTTAAAAAAATCATAAAAGTATTGTCCTGTAATATTCTCTCTATACGAATATTTCAGCAATCTAATTTTTTCACTAAAAGTGTGCCATTTAAATTCAGAGAATTATATTGACCACCCACATATAAAAAGAAATACATCTGCTGTTTTATCTTTCATAAAATAAACAGTATTAAAAATTTTACATTTATAAACTCGAATATACATAATCAAGAACATAATAAAAGGAACGCATGTAAAATAATTAAATACCTATATATCCTTTGGTATTACTTTGATACATTAAATATTTAATGTGTTCTCAAGTTCAAGTGATAAAAGGTGTACCACTTGACCAGGTAAAATATTTGTACAAAGCTGCCCGCCGTGGCCGAGTGCGAACGTTGCTTCCATCTGATGGAGCTTGAGTCAATGAAGGCCGTCGCTATAGCTGTCCGCTGCGCTGTTGTCTGTTGGTAAAGGAAAAACACCGCTGATCATTTCGTTTTGCAGTCTAAAATATTATTATTATTATTATTATTAGTTATTTCATTTTATGGTATGCATATTATGGTTAACCTTTGCTTTTTGCTTTATTAATTTCAAGTGCCGTTTTTAAATGCTATATTGTACTATATAGGAATGTTTATGTTTTATGTTTGGATTAGTATAAGTATTTGGAAAATTATAGAATATTTTAATATTATTATTATTGTTATTCAAAAAATTAAACTATTCGTTGGTATTCTCTACGCTATATTAAGTATCCAAATAATATTTAACTTTTGTTATTATTGCAATTCATTTATATAGGTTTATATACGTTGATAAACGTATGCGTTCTATAAATTATTTCAACATGTTCATTAACTTGTGAACCCGATTTCCGACAATTATAGAATAAACCAAATAAGATAATAATTACCATCACTTTTATTTATAATTATTTAAAATTGTTTATGATACATGATGATGTAATTTTCATAAAAAATTTTAATCTCCCGCTGGCGCTTTTCTTACTTTCTATACTTTCTTCATTGAGCTGTTTGTCAAATGATTTTTCACATCTGTTTCATTTTGCTTTTAAATACCTTCCAAAATAATCTAAAAAATGTAAATATTGTAATTTGTTATCAAACAAAAATTTACGTACGATCCATATACATTTAATTTCTTTCAGTCATTTATATACTCACCCAAAGATGGAAAGAAATTTACCAACATAAAATAGAATCCCACAAGACAGACTAAAATAGTAAGCCAACTTTCTTTCATGTTTTTACCGTTCTCAGTGTACTTCTACTACTTTGAGATCTTCCTCGCGACAACTAGCACGCGCCTTGTTTAACCGTCGCCATTAAACGATCAAGATAAACGTTTAATGGCCGTAATTATCATAATTTAAGATATATTTTAAGTAACGTTTGCTAATTATCATACAAGACTTTTCCTACTTTTTGCAGAAAGTAAGGAAAAACTATTTTTACACGTACAACTGCGACAAAAAATTAACTATATAATACGTATAAAAAAAGAAAAATAGAATAACTACCACGTATTGAGATAGGGATATTTGAATGAAAAGGCCACATGTATAAAATATATATATATGAGCTGTATTTTAAAGTACTCCATATTTACATCGCTTTTTATGTACAAAGATTTTTCGTTCGAGAAACGTATATGCGCGCACGCGAGAGCCTCTCTTCACGCGAATTACATACATATTGGACGTGCCTGTGAGCGTGTGTACGTGTCTGTGTGTCTGTATATTTGTGTATTACAAAAGGACGAGTGTGTATATGTGTAAAACCGCAGTAAACGCCTGGTCGCGCGCGCAAATCACAGCCCCGAGAGACGACGAAATAATAAACGCGAGTTGGGGGTGCATGGACGATGCGCCGTGGTTGTATCGTCGGTCGTGTTGGTTTAAACTCGTCAGGGGGTAGAAGTAACTTCTGTTTCTTCGTTTGCCTTTTTGCTTTTGTATTTCTAGTTTCGGTTGATTGTTGCTGTAACAGGAACTTATTTTTCACCTTCGTTGTCGTTATGAGGATCATCGTTAAGCAAACTGCATTTTATAATGTTTACATTTTTCAAATATCGGTGAATTAAGTACTAAGGTTTTGAAAAACAATCGAAAAGTCGATTGTTAATATCCTTCTTGGTTTCGTCAGAGAGAGTCAGAAAGAGTCAATTAAAGACTATCTTTCCAATCAAACTGATTTCACTGCTCCCAAAGGATATAATTATAATTGGAATGAGCTGTACCTTTTTTCTTCGAATAGCAGGTATGATTCAAGTTACGTTCCGATGAACAACCAACAGTACACAAAACCAGCGAGACCGACGACAACTGCGACAGGCGCCTCCCCACACCCTCGTAACCCCCGACACCGAAAAACACATAATATTTCCCCACCAGGGCGCACGCAATTTCGCGCGTAAAATCGAAAGAAAACAATCAAATAAACTCTAAAACGAGGACAACAACAAAAGTTAGAATCTTGGATAATACACTGAACGCATAACAATATCTATACGCTTGGCGGGGTAAGCGATCCTGTCGCTGTGCCTGAACTCTCGAGAGCGCGAACACAGCGATAAGTTGACGCTTATTACCCCAGTAACAATTTCGCACTGAACTTAGGCTAAGTATATGTACGCGTCTAATTACAAAATGTCCCTGGACGAAATTCAATTCGGTATATTATAGGCGAACGAAATTATTATAATTATTACAAACCTTATATACGCAATCTACAGAATAATTTCGGGTGTACACACGGTGTGTTATCTAATCTATTAAAAATCGTACAACGTATACAATGTTGATAATTATAAGGTTGGCTGTTATCGGGCGAGAGCCTGGACGAAAGTCGCGAAAAACCATGACGTTCTCGGTGTGTACACCTATCGAAACAATGTGCCCCGTAACAATTGCAATTTTTTTTCTTCTTTTCTATATTGGCATCCAAGAATACAACGCGTCAAGTTGATCTCGAAAACATCATGGCTTTTCGAAAATTGTCCAGGTCGCATTTATATATGTACTCCGATGTGAACAATTTGGACGATTACGGGTGACAAACGAATACTTTAATATCCAAAGCGAGACTATGGAATTCACGCGCGTTGTTGATGTTGACTCCGCTACGTCAACATGTTGAGTTACGCACGCCAGTTTCTCCCGATTAGAATTATACTTCTAGACGCATCTAACTCGAGTTATTCAAACTATCGACCAGTGTATTGATCGTTACAAAAGAGTATTGCTCTGGCCACTTATAATATATGTACACTCAACCCGCACTTCTATGATTGCAAAAAAGTAGATTTTTCGCTATACGCGATACATCTCTGAGGTGAGAAACGAGTATTTAGTTGTGCGTCTACATTATATATCGACGCTCGAAACTCGTTATCCATCTGTCTTTGCCTCTGGGTATAAACGAATTGCTTCGCCGTTCCAACGAATAATTGATAAAGGTGCGTGGAAAAGCTCACCGTCGTTGTAAGTAGTCACATCATCTCTTCGTTAATATTTGGTCAGTATATAACAAATCACACTCGTCACAAAAGTCGCTGGCATTCACACGTGATACGAAGAAGTTTGTAGTAATATCAACCTGTTGCTTCAGAGTTATCGCCAAAACCGAAAAAAAAAGAAGAAAAAAAATAAAATATAGCAGAAAACGTGACGTTACAGTAAAGTCGAAAAAATGTGTTACACACGAGTTTTGTAAGTACAATCTTATAACCGCAAAGAATCGGTAGTGAATAACGTTCGGATGATTACATTATATATGGCGTTGTTTATAATGATAAATTTTCGTTTATGATAACTAATTTTCTCACTCTTATATTTCTCCAGAAAAAATTTCAAGCAGTCACTTCTTCAATTCTTTTACATTATTGTCAGTTATCGAGAACCAATTTTTTTTTTCTTTTTTAATATATTGAGCTGAAAAGAAGATAATTACTACATAAAATGAGACTCTTATCATTATGAGTGGCTGGCCTTTTGTACAAATAAATTAAATATCTCGCCGAATTGAATACAGTTACAATGGAATTTCATTGACGTTTATACAGAAGATTTCACAGTTAAATAAATATTAAAATTAAAGTCTACCATTGATATTTTGGTTTAACTAACAACATAATTTTTGCATTTCTATATTATTCTTCTGGAATATGTTTACAAATCTATAACGATATGAGATTAATACTAGTATTGAATTTATTTTTCTTTGATTAAAATTAAAAATATTTTTCATCTACTTTTTCTTATATATTAATTTTGATTTGAAATCTATTATAAGACGAAAAGTAAATTGTTTTATTTTTATTATTATAAATGTATAAAATATTAATATTGTAGAAAGCAGGAGCTTTCGTTGTCAAATACTATAGGAACAGATGTTATTAAAAGGAAATTCTGAAACAGGTTACAGAAATTGAGGAAAAGCAGAAATTATAGTTGCCAAAGTCTGTAAAAGTCATTCATAAAACGTTTAAGAAGCTAATAAAAAATAATTATATCTTTAATTCGTTAAAATTTTAGCTTCATCACTTTAAAATATTTTGAGATCCAAAAAGTAAAATATTATCAACTAAAATACGGAATTTCCTTATGATTAAAAATTTCTTAGCTTTATAATTTCGATTTTGAAATCTAAATTTTTGATTTAAATTGACTATTCAAAATCATAATTGATATAATTTCATTCCCTAAGAGTGGGAAGAGTGGGAAGAATGTATAATATAAAGTAATATAAATTATTAAATATTATACCTATTAGTGGTAAGTTAAAAGTAGCAGAATAATATAAATTCAATTAGTAAATGAAGCTATAAAGCTTTCCAATGTACTTGACTATGCCTTGGCAGTTTTAGTTAATTGAAATATACGCAAAACTTTAATTACTTATATATTTAGGAAGAAAAAGACTATTATTGCTATTACTATTGCAAAGAGAAAAAATATACAAAAATACATCAAATATTTATTAAAAATTAAAAAAAATAATTTCATCATAAATATATAGTTTGTGTACTTTATTGCAACAGATCTTAAAATATTTTAAAATTCATCTTACAAATAAAAAAAAATCCAAAAAAATAAAGCAAGTTTTTTACTTTTTAAGTAAAGCATTCATTTTGAATGACTTATTAAAATAAAGTATCATTATATATTTACTTACAAAGTACAGTTATATGCAATGAATTTTACTATAAATTTACAAGCCTTTTGATGCTTAAATTATAAAATAAGAAAACAAATTTGTACATAATGTATTGTATACAATTTAATAAAATATAAATATTTTTAGGCAATTTCTGAATTGCAGAGTAAATTCGACAAAATTCAATGCATGCAAAAGACGAACAAAATGTAGTAATCTTATTTCGTAATGTTACCTCACGCTATCTTTGTTATGTGAATCAAGGTTCAACTTAGGGGTCTCTGTAGTACTATAATTCCTACTCCTTGATACCTGCATAGTTCCTAGTGCTAATGATAGATCGTCTTCTTCAGAATTTAATGGTGGACTTTGAGTAGGCTTTTTGCAATTCACAGTACCTGGAGTCTTCAATAAATCAGTGTCATTGGGATCAATTGTTCTGAGGAAGCGGTCAAGATCCCTTGACAATTCCCACTTTCCCTGCTTGCGAGCAGCATCGAGAAGCTTGGTTGCATACTGCTTGCTCACTGAAGATGCATCCAAGTTTTGTAATATCAAAAGATAACTGGCCGCTGTGTCAAGCTCATGATAATCTAAACAGGTTTGCAGTAATTTTTTTGGTGGCCCTACAATATTAAATAAATATGGCCATAGAGCAATTTCTGTTTTTCTAGCACACTGAACAATTGCTCGAGCCCAAAATCCAGGAAACTCTTGAATGAACTCAACAACTGATGGAAGCTGTGCATCAGGCAATGGCTCTTTACTCGTTGCTTCTTCTTCCAGCACCTCATGCAACAATAATTCTAGTGAATGAGAAAAATATGGAAGAGATGAACAAGATCTTGCTATTTCCCATGCTTGATAACCTAGATTACGATGAATTAGTTGACGAAGTACTTGGTGTAAATAAACTTGACTTGTTAATTCTAAGACACTGAAGGGTAAAATAAATGGTGAACTTGTATCTGATGTATAGAGAACAGTATCATTTTCTACACCAAGAAGAATTGCATCTTCAAACAAAATTGTTAGAGGATAGATTTTCAAATAAAATGGCAGCATGATTCTCTTGCTCATAAAAGTGCGAACCTTATCCTGATTATTTTTTGGAAATAGTGGCAACCAAACTCTCATTCCATGAGCACCACAGAATAACCAGACAGTTTCAGTTAAGTGTGGCTTTTCTTTTTTAAATTCTCTTGGTATCCACAAGTTTTCTACATTTGATGCTAAAACAGTTGGTGGTGCACATGTAAACGATACTTCTGTGTTTTCAACCCAGTGATCTCGCTGAACCATAAGAAGCTTTCCTGAGACATTCAACAAAAGTGTTTCTGGTGGTATATTATCATCTAAAATTTCAGTTTCATTGTTTCTTATAGTTGTCAAACTGGCACTAACAACACATGCTGGATGTGGGCAAAGGCTGCTTATATCTATAGCTTGTATCATAACTAATTCAATCCAGCTGATGCCTTTGTCTTTTTTTAATATCATATTGTATATGCTGATTTGTGAATTGGCACAGAAGACTAATAAAAGACTCTTCAAAACATTTAACAATAGTATTTGAGATGTCATTTTTATAGATTTCACAAAAGTATTATCTAAGCGAACATCTCTAGGGTATAGTCTTATTTCATCCTCATTTTCTGGTATTGAATAACTGCTTGTTATCAGAAATCCACGATACCATAAAAGGCCTCCAGTTACTACAAAATCTCTTTCTTGATATTCATTACCAAATAGTTTCCATTTTCGTGATAATAATGAATAATATGCTAATCCAGTTCTACCTGCTACTGCTATACTCATTCCTTCTTCATCAATAGCTGTAAACCGTATTGGCCAATTACTGCTTGTATAGGCATTTGGAATCGGAACTACAAGCCATTGTTTGGTTCCAGAAAGGATATGGCAGAATCCATCAACACGATTAGTAAAATCTCCATTAGAAAAATGATTTTTAACATTGTTTGAGTAAACTCTATGACTTAAGTTAATGTACAAACGATCTTCACCTTGTAAATATATATGTCCATTGTGAGACATACAAGGATTAACTGTAAGTGGACTTTTTACAAATTCCCACTGTACCACTGAACGTACCTGAGGTTTATTATTAGTATTTTCTTTATTTGACAAGTAAGAGTCTTTTAACATCCATAATTGATATCCTTCTGCTGACCATTCCATGGTCTTTACATGAAATGGGTTTGCTCTTACAGGGTCTACATTTAATCCATAATCCCATTTAAAGGTGCATAACAAAAGTGCTCCAAATGTGCTCCATAATGCAACTCCACCACCATCCCATGCACACGCAATAGCACAGCTGTCAGGTGTCCACCTCAAGCATGTTACTGGCCCTGGAATACCAGGATAATCTTTAGTGGATAAAACAAGACTGTGTGATACCTCTAACGCTCCTGTAGTTTCATCCACATACAACACAAGGCCTTGTGAATTTTTTCTGCCAAAAGCTATTAACCTATATTTATGATTTACAGCCACACAAGTTGCATCTTCCAATTCTCTGGCCCACACACCCTGTACTTGATTGGGGTCAAACTTTAGTGATATTGCAGTTAAAAATGCAGCTTTACCGCAATTGAAAACAACAGCAAAGCCTCCAATCAATGGAGAATATTCAATATCAATAACATATGTATTTTTTGTTGTCAATGGTGTAGCTGCTGTTGATATTTGTTGATCAACACTGAAGGGAATTCTTCTCAAGTCCAATGAGTAGTCACGATTTTGGGTGGCATTCCATCTGTGTCTAATAATGAAACTGGTATTAGTAGATATCATTAATTCATCACGTATGCATACCAAAGAACTTATTCCTCCGTCAATCCACACACTTTTATCAAATTTCAATAAGACAGATGGAATAGATTCTTTAATAAAAAGCTCTGCACTATCTCTTTTGAGGCTATTTATAGGCGAATCTTTTTGTTCGTAAGAACTTTTCCCTTCATTTGTCTGATCAATAACCTTGTAGAACAGCAGATAACTGTCATTGGTCGCAATGACAATCATGCTAGAATCAGGTCTCCATTCTAGCAGAGCGTTTTCTCCGTACTTTTGCAAGCATTCTTGCGAGCGCTTTAGAAAAACGATGGGAACACATGGCTTGCAGCACCAGACACTTATTGCGTCTGTGGTCAGAATGCCAAACAGAATCTTGTCACGATTGCAGGTGATGGAGCATACTTTTTCCGGATCAGTGGCATTGAGAACTCGAGGCCAGCCAACTGGGAAAAACATCTTAACAATCTTTCTCTTGCTCTACTCAATTCCAAAACAATCTCCTCTCTGATGCACCCGATGACACTTCAGCTAACAATAGCATTCTAGTCATCAACAGCAATCGAACAGGCTACACTGTCAGCACACACCAACCTCAAGTTCCTCTCTAACCTTCTAACTTTATCAAACCTTCAGCCTCATTTTACTAGTATCCTGCTCCTCTCAGCCTCACACTCTCCACCTGACGCGCAACATCATCACACCAGCAATCTTTACCAGCACTCCTCTCTATCTCCTTCTCTGTAACGTACTACTTTGAGGTTAGAATTTCACCGAGAAGAGAAATCTAAGCTCACGCACTCCCGTCGTCCCATTGACGGCATTGACACGCGTCAGGAGGCCTGGGAAGAACCGGAGGCGCGCGCGGGCGGCACTCGCTCCGCATACATTATAATCACTGCGCGAGAGAGACGTGACGTACGAGGATGATGACGACGTCCTGGTGATGCGAGGCTCTTCTTCTCTACGGTAGGCGTGTAAATATCCGGCGCGTGCGAGAGCAGAAGAGAAAAGCCGAGGTGTGATATGGCGATTACGTGCGATAGCAGGCAGCCAAAGCAAGACTATCGCGTCGTGGGTGCGCGCGTACTCACGTATATTATGTACGGTATATACGAGGGAAAGGAGGTCGACAGCGCGGAAGGAACGGATTTACGGAATGCCAGCCGGCCAATCGGGCGAATTCCGCGATTTTTGCGCGCCCTGGTTCGCGATGATTTTTTTTTCGGATTGGATTTCGAAAGAGAAAATGTGAAACGTACGTGTTATGGATAAAAAAAAGTTATTCGACTCTTTTTGCTTACGATAGCTTTTATCGTGGTGAGCTTGCATGTTCCGTTATTCTGTTGCGCCGCTTCCTCTTGAATTAGTTATCTCTCGTTATGGGCATATCGCGTATATACACTGATATGTACGCCTACGTGCGAATAAAAGTGAAATTAGAAAGGGAAGCGTCATGAGAAAAAGAATTGTAAAAAGACTGAAACATCCTTCTCACATAAATTTGCATATTAAACGCTATTTATTTAGATTGCGGTATTACTTTTTCACATTTATTATAGTCTCTTTTATCCAGTATTCGCAATATTTTCGGTTAATCTTCAACATTTATTATTTGCATTTTTTATAAAAAGTAAAATATTTTTTATTTAAATTATGAATAAATTTATGTATGCGAGAAAGTATAAGTATTTAACGATTTTCGTTTCTGTATGACTCTAAATAATTTGTAGTTGAAACAGATCAATAATAATTATTAATAATATTGTTAAAAATGATACTTTATTTAGTTTTATATATTTATACGTATATTTTTCAATCTTACAGAATAATAAAGTATATTAAAAAATATAGTTATATCAATGAAATTTTTAATATTATATTTACTTAAAAAAAAATTAAAAAAATATTGATTATAAATAAACAAAAAAATATGTTTTTTAATATCCTTTCAATATTTTCTTCTACGTCACCAAGTAAAAAATATAATAAAATATGGAAGAGATGATTTTATTAAAAATCAATGCCCTAATCTTAATGCTCTAATACTATTTGGCCTTACAATTTCGTCACTATGGTGACCCATGCGACTTAATAAGGCAGTGTTTGTTGTGCCACGACATAAAGCGGAGTTAATAAGCGCGTTCCTTATCTTCTTCGTTATCGATTGTTATTTAAACGTTTTAAATTTTAATATTTTTTATACCACGCAAGTGAATAAAAAAGGTATTTTTAGGGCTATACGTTGGAAAACCTGTTGAATAGCGGTACAACATAATTTACAGTTTTTTTTTACATAATTTAATGGCTATTTTAAATCAAAAAATTAATTTTAATAAATTTAAAAAAAATGTGATAAGAGTTTTTATAAAACATTGAAAAAGAACTTATTTAAGTTTAATAACAATAAAAGATTCAAATTTATTAATCGTGACAAATAAAATAAAATAAATATGACGCCTGTACCAACAGAAAGCCATCATTCAAATCGTCTGAGGCAATCCCTTATGTACCACGTGGTACCAAAGAACACCAAGAATTTAGACTACTACAGCCTCTTTCTCGTCGCAGTTGCATGCGGCCACATACATATTATAGGCCTTATGCTGAAAAAGGGCTACCCAATATCAGGCAATCCTAAGAGCACACTCAACAGCGATACTCCTCTGCACGTGGCGATCGAAACGGAGGATTATGACATCGTTGAGATGCTGCTGCAGAACGGAGCTCCGCTAGAGGCTAAGTCGCACAATGGACAAACTCCTTTACACTTTACCGTGAAGAGCAAACAGAAGAACCTGGTGAGGCTGTTGTTGGAATATGGTGCTAATTGGAGAGCGGTTGATGATTGTGGGAAGACAGTATTGCATCTAGCTGTAGAACAAGGCACCAGGTGTTGGAATCGGGAGAGATCGAACCATACGGGGATTAGAGAGATTATTGAGATTTTGGAAATGTTTTTATCGAAGAGGATGCATGTGGATTGCAGAACGAAGAGTGGAGAGACTACGTTACATGTTGCTGTTAGACATGGTATGAAAAAAGTCGCGGCGTACTTACTATTGAGAGGCGCTGATATCCATGCTTGTGATGACATGGGTAATGGTGTCATACACATAGTCATTATGACACCCAATGACAATTATTTGTCGGAAATCGATCGAAGACAAAAGGATATAGAGAAGGCAGATCTCGTTGAATGGCTCATGTCAAAAGGTGCGAGGGCTGATGTTAGGAATCGTGACCAGAAGAGTCCTCTGCAATTGGCTGCCGAGTATGGTCAAATAAGGATTCAAAGTCGGTTGCATATAATTCTATACCCAGATGTTTTTGATAGAAGTTTAGGTTGTAAACAGACTGAATTGATTGTTCAATTGATGGTGAGCATGAGAGCAGAAGGTGGTATTGACGTTGATGTAAACTTTAGAAAATGTAATGCAGCAATAGGTGATAAGCAAATAAGGATAATATGTGCTTTGCTGATGAACTTTGAGAATGTAAATGATCCTGATACCCTTTTGCACATTGCATACGATGCCTGTATTAATAAAGACATTGATTCCCAAGATTTAACAGTGAGTCTCATTGACAAGGCTGTGAACGTTAAGATGAAGAACGTTAATAACATGGCTCCTTTGCACTTGGCTGCCAAATACAAATACAAACAGTTGTTGGAATATTTGTTAGACTATGGTATCAATGTCAATCTATGTTCTAACGATGGCTATAACGCCTTGCATTTCTTATGTAGTGAACAGAATACCAACATACGTGACGAGGCAGAAATGGTTCGACTACTCGTGAACAAAGGCTGTAACGTTCACGCAAGAACTAAAGAAGGTCTTACACCGTTACACCTCGCGTCTCAATCAGCCTCCTACTCTATCGTCGAAGCTCTACTCCAGCACGACGCAGATGTCGACTGCACAGTTAACAACGGTATAACTCCTCTCCACTTTGCATCGATGTTAGGTCGTCACGAGATTATCGAGACCTTGTTGAAACACGGCGCGGACGTAAACAGCGCAGAGGAATCCGACCTGTCAACTCCGTTGCACGTGGCGGTCCAGAACGAACACCACGTGGCCGTGAATCTTCTTCTACGTAGTGGAGCTGATATCAGTGCCAGACAGAGGAACCATGCGACAGCCATCGATGTAGCCGATAACTGTAAAGATCGTAATATCCTGAGAACACTGATTTTTCACGCGATGAAGCTCAGAATGGTGGGGTTCCTACCCAATATGCGCTTCTTTGAACGCCACGACTACGTGATCGCCAAGGTCGGCGTACGGCAGTGTATCGTCAGTATAAGGGACTACTACAAGGCCTGCGCGAACGAAATGAAGGTTATGAAGAGAACCATGGTGGTTAATCGCACGTCCTTATACGATGTACTGCACATGGACGAGCACAGGTTCGGCGTGTACAAGAACCACCTGGTGCACGTGGAGCTCAAGTTTCCGATGTTTCAGGATATTATACTTGGGTGTTACCGAGCAGGAGTTGTGAGAGATGTATTGGTGGATCAGGCGAAGCAGGTGATGATGAGGAACAATAAGATGCTGCTGCCGGAGTGTTGCTGGGAGCACGTGTTTAGTTTTTTAACGAGCAAGGATTTGCGAAACGTGGCCAGTGCATCACGCAAGGTTGGAAAATAAGGCTGTGGATTAAGATTTGCGAAATAATACTTGCATTTGATTATGTCTTATACCGCAGTTGCTACATATAATGATACAAAAGAAACTATGTTTATAATCTTATTTATTCGGTTTTATTATAAAATATATATTAAAGTTATTTATCTGTACAATGAATTGTAGGCGTTGTTAATGAGTTGTGATAATTTTGTCAAACATGTACGTACAATTGTTTGTTGTGACTGTTTATTTTTGAATATGTTAAGTAACAGCTTTGTTCTAAAAATATTTATAAAATAATATAATAAAGGTTTTAATTTAAAAATGTATGTATTTCATGAATTATTATAAAAACAATGAATATATTCTACAGTAGCGCGAGAATGTCATGTGGGATTTTTACTTTTTTAAATAGTAATTTTTAGAATTTTCGTACAAAATTTTTTTACTTTTTAAAGTCATTTTTATAATTTTTGTACAAAATTTCGTTTCAGCGGTTATAAAAATTACTATTTCAAAAAATAAAATTTGCTATAAAAATCAAAAGATATTATTTAAAAAGTAAAATTGGCTACGGAGATCATAAAAATTACTTGTTGAAAATTAAAAATCCCATATGACGAATGAGTCCCAGCGCTACTGTGATAACAGTAATTTTTTTCTTTTTTTGTTTAAGTAAAGTTTAAAAAAAAATATTCTCCTTGATAACTCTTGAACTATTATACGGACAAAAAGGTGTATGTATTTTTTCTTTATCTACATTTGCTCTAAAATGCTGTGAACTTTATTATATGACCATGAAATATAATTGAGATTAATAAAACTACCCAAAACAAGATATTTCAAGAATCATTTAACTAGATGTTGTCACACTTAAGGTTATTATATTATATTATCGTCACTCATACGCACACACGTTTGCATAAAAGATCGCGTACAATTAATCCAAGTACAAGACCAAAACAGAAAATAATTATCGCTATATACAAAAAACACTAAACCCCATCGTTGAATTCCCCCGGATCCCCAACTATTTCACATTTTCGAGCAGCAAGTAAGTATGACTAAATCGCTCGCATGCCGCTTTACGGTTTTCAGACGAACTATTACGCCCGCATATGCGGGAGGATGACGCGCGCGCGCTACCGAATCGTCTCTATATATACCGCTGTACGTTATAATACTTATTCTCCCTCGACTTCTCTCTCTCTCTCTCTCCCGCGACGGATTAATCGGTGATTCTCACGAAATATGTGGGTCGGGCACGACGATATATATATTTTTTTTTCATATGCTGGTGACCGTCGCGTGGACGGATGGTTAACTTTTGCTTTCTTGCTCGTTCGATCGATTTTTTTTTTCTCTTAGGTATAGTCGTTGTAGATTGGCATGAAATTCGGGTTGAAATGTTTTGATTGATTGTGCGTATTATGTCGAATCTTATTTCTCATACTGTCATACTATATTTATAGTATAACAATTCAAGTGCTGAATTATATGTTTGAGAACTATGGAAAACAACAGGTCTGTTTGAAAGGACTAATAAAAGAGGAGTTATATATTTGGTAATTAATAATATAAATTGAAACTTTATATACGGGTGTGCAGAATGTTTGTACGATTAGTTTATGTGCTCCATTTATATATGCAACAACAGATTTGACGAGAAACGTTATTTTCTACATTCTAATAACGCAATACAGAATTGAATTTTACTTTTGTTTAAACAAATTTAATTTTTGGTATAAAAAATACACTTTTTTTATACTTTATCAACTAATATTCTTTAATTTAGTTTTATTTATTTTTCTAAAACTTAATAACTATAATAGCGTGTATAATATGTTTATAACGCAGAATAAAAGAAATTGACAAGTACAGTTAAAATATATAATAATTAAATGTTAAATTAAATCTTCTCGATGTTTCATTGTTGCATAAAGTTGAGAAATCGCATTCAAAGTCGATTTTAAGATCTAAAAAACATGTTTACGAGACCTAATACACAAGGATAACATGGAATGCCCACATCCAACTCGTTCGATCTATCAGGTACACATCTGATAAGCCCACCCTCTAATCATTCACTCCGATAATTATAACACCACATCATACTCCCTAATCCAGCCATCATCAATGTCCCTCGACAAAGAAAACATCGCGTGCGCGCATACATACATACATATACCTTCACAGATGCACGCGAGTATATGACGCACATATATAGGTATGTATATACACGCGCGCGGTGACCGCTGCCGGATGCGATTCCGCGCGCGGAGAGCACCATTACGTTAATGAGGATGCTGCAGCGTCACGGCGCGCCGGGTTTCTTCCTACATTTTCAGCGGTGTCGTCGAAATTTCGTCTTCGCACGGTGGCGGTTGGATTTCTTTTTTTTTCTTGTCTTTTAATTCGCGGTGATTCGTTGGTGCGAATTGCGCCGTGGGCGGAGGTGACGAGTTGTGTGGAGTGTGGTTGAGTGGAAGGTTTCGAAAAGATAAGTCTTTTCTATGGGTGTATTTCATGTGTCTGTAATATAAATATACAAGGATTTTTAAGTGTTTATTTTATGTATGGGCACAAGTAATTTTAATTGTTGATTACTAAATTTTGGTATGTTGTGCGTGTATATATTTTATTGTTGATACTAGTGATTATATTATTCATTGATAGTACCTGTTACAAACAGCCCAGACAAACACTGGAAATTATGATGAATATAGAAGGTAACAATGAAATCCGGGAAATGTAACATTTTTTCATTGATAACGTCAATCAATGTGGAGAATGTCATATTTCGATAAGAGAAAAGTTAAGTTTTCACAAATGACGCTTTACTGGTTCCAGTTTTTGATGGAAAGAAAAATAATCTGTTATTACAAGAGTTTTCATTATTTTCACAAAAGTGGTTAAATAAATATTACTATATATCCTTAAGTACTAATGTAAAGTAAATAATATAATTAATAAATCCAAATTAACTTTTAGAGAGGGAGTAATAACTTATTTAAATATACAAATATTTTCGTGTAATAATTATAAACAAATCCTTTCAATCTTACATACAGTGTACAAAAATGTAAAAATTAGTTCCATCATTAAAAATGTTGTATCCTTAACATTTCCCTTCCCACAATTCTATATATCATTTCCATAATATAGATATACAAAATCTATCCAAGTTTTCTTCCTGTACCGTGCATACATTTTTGTGTAATTATGCGATGATCGCACGTACGTATGTGTAAACAGGTGACTTAATGTCGCTTTATAGTACTTTTAAAAGATATCCTTTTACGCCATTGAAAAAGAAATTATTTTGAAAACTTATACCGCTAACGTCGCAACCCTATTTTTTACCGCACGAACATATAAGTCACACAAGTACCTACATATATATATACGTACGGTCGCCCACATCGTCCTCACGTCCCCCTCGCGCGGTGCGCCGTCGTCGCGACAATAGTCCACCGTGTGAATTCCTCACCGCTGAGTGTTTTTCTCCCTTTCTCGCTCGATCAATTGATCGACGCTACACGCGAGAGCGCGTGCCGTCTTTATTTTTCGGTCCCGTATATATGTACGTCGGTGGAACGAAATGACGGTATCAGTGCTCTGGAGAGTGTTGCAATCGTTGTAGATTTTTAGGGGTAAGGGTTATATATAAATAACAAGAATATATTGAATGATAATGTGAAACTTGAATTCCTCTTGTTAGGCGAAACCCGATCCACCGTACTTACAAACTGCCGCAGAAAAGCTGCAAAGTAATGTTTCCGCCGATCTAGCGAATTTTTCAGTTGCACTTCGCCATATATCGCGCGTCGTTCGAGGAATCGGGGGAGTCAAAAGTTGCGGAATCCATTCCGCGAAGAAGAATTGTATATTAGCGAAAAGAAAAAATCAAGTTTATATACGCACAATTGCTGAACAAACTTGCCCGCGCGTAATGTAATCTTGTATATATTCGTCTTTAATTATTAAAGTGCTTATAAACCAGAGCTACTTTATTCTGACGGGCTGTGATAATTAATTCAATATAAACAGCGCGTTGATTGCCCATGTGTGGTGGGTAATGTTCGTTTACTGCGTGAAAGAAAATTTGTGCACACAAGTAATTGACAGGGAATTGCGATTGAATGGTAAATTAATTTTTACTTGAACGTAGGTAATGGGCCGCGTCTTTTAATTCACTAAAGTAACTCTTATTGACCTGCAATCTGGTGAATCTTACATAATTGAATAGCATCACGCCGAAAGTAAAATACATCGCTATATAGATTAGAGTTGAATTTTGTTAATTGTATACTTATTGGTTAATCGGAAAGTGTGTACATGGAGAGAAAGAAATCGCAAAAATTACTATACGCTAACACAGACTTGAAAATCCAAAATTTTTACCAAACTTTTTGGCAATTTTTACAAAAAGTCTAGTGAAAATTGCCAAAAATTTGGTAAAAATTTTGGATCTTCACGTCTGTGTCAGCGTTACTTGACAGTATAGTAATTTTTACTGATTTCTTTCTCGCCGTGTATTACTCCCCTTTTAATTCTATTGTAGAACTTGATTTCCAATCCAATATTCTTTAAAAATAGTTAATACTAAAATTGGTCATATCTATCTAAACTGCAGGTTCCTAACACTTTTATAAAATTAAAATATTTTCAAAATCAGTGTCTCACCAAACACATCACAATTCATTCCACAGTCATTAATTAAACTTGGTAAAATTTTCCGATCAGCTGTATGAACCAAATTACAAAACCAAACTTATCACCGCGATAAATCAAACCACCCCCAATCTCCATTTAAACAACTAAACTGCAAAAAAAAGCATTCCTCGCTAGCATTATGAACGAAACCCACAAAGCACATACTCGCACGCACATAATGGGACGTAGGTCATTGAGACCGAATTTCCGCAGAAGACGCGAGTGTAACGTGCAGCATCAGCAGCAGCTCACGCGCTCTCTAGCACATCACGAGTATATACGCGTGTCGCGGCGGTAATCGTTTCCCATTCCGAAAGCGAGCGAGCGTTGCTATATACTAGTGATGGCTCGAATGTATACAGGGTGTCTGGAAGCGAATTAAATAAATGCGGTTTGAGAGTGATTTTTCTTTTATGTTTTTCAAGTAATTTTTTTCTTTCAGAGGTAACGCGGTAGGATTATTGTTTCGACTGGTTGGGGATAATGCGAAGAATGATTTGTTGGATGTTGGTCGATTTATGCATTTTAGTGGTATTTGAAGGTCGTGTGTTAATTTTTTACCTACATATATTATGAGAAATTAAAAAAGAAAATGTTTAGGTGGTTCAAAAGCGAAAGAAAAAAAGGAATACCTCGACAATAATTGTTTTTTTTTTGTTTTTATATGTGGTCATATATTAAAAAAGAAAAAATGATCGTTATTTAAAACATCATTTTTTTAAAGAAATTTTCTACTCCTTACGTACATTTTTTTCAATGAAGAAGAGTCTAACAAGTATTTTTCCGTAGAAAGTTTGAAAAAGATGGAGCTGTCGCTTCATTTTCGTAAAAGTAAAAGCTGTTGTTTTCTTCGAAAGTTATGTTGGTTCAGAGTAATTAATAAAATAGACAATATGTCATTTTTTCTGATTTATAGGGATATTTTGATTACTAAACTTTTAACTTACATAACTTTAGAAGGTTTCTTCTACAATAATGTTAGTAAGGAAAATATAACGACATTTTTTACAAAAAAAAAAAAAAAAAAAATTAAAAAAAGTTCTACCTTTAGTTTCATCTTTCTTGTTAAAAATTTATGTAAAACTTCTCACAACAGAATAATGCACGAGGAAAACGTTCTTATCTCGTAAAAGAGATTTACCTCGATATTTTTTCTCTTCACCTTATGAGTCGTCTAAATGTGGAGTTTTTGTCAAATTAATTAAACTGTTAAATAACATATTAAAATTAGTACGACCTTTTTCGAATACACGAGTATTATCTTCAAAGTACTTGGAAAATATGGAAAATTAAACATCATATTTAAGAAAATTGCAAAATCTAAAACAGATAAGTTTATTCTTACAATAGTGAATTTAAAAAAGATCATTTATATTGTTTTTTAACGACATTTAACGATTAATGTACTTCATCACATTTAGCTACTGTAACATTTAATTTGTGATACAATGAATGGCATGAGATAGTTGATTCCATATGCTAAACGAATGATACATTTTCGTAATGTTATTTTAAGTGCATAAGTTCAGAAAATAGACAAAAATCTGTACATTTATCATTGGTATAATGAATAAAAATGAAAAACCCTTATGAAAAATGTTCATATTAAAGATGTGTTAAACATATAAATCACTGAAAATCATTGTATAATGTTTCATAATATCATGCCATACGTTACGCATATATTCGTGGATTATAACTATATAAGTACCCCTCAAAATCCTAATAAAATTCTGAGCATTTGACACGTTACCTTTAGTCTCTCTTACAGAAAAGTCGCATATATTGAATTAAAAATGTTCGTTATTTGCTCGAAACATAAAACTGGAGTCCATTTTACTCACTTCAACAAGTCATATAAATGTTATTATCATTTTTATTAAAATCAATATAAAAAATATTTTAAATTCCTTGTTTAACTAAATCTCCTTCCCATTCCAAATGCTTAAATTCTTAAAAAGAAAAAAATGGCAACCCACATAATCGGCCCTCAAATCAGCATCTCGCGATTGCACGTGTCGCAGCGCCTCGTGTGTCAATTCCCGCGCATCACCCAGTATACACTCTCCCTCTCTCTCTCTGTCTCTCTGCCCCTCACGCGGGCGGGGAGGGAAAACCCTGAGAGCCTCCGCACCGCCGGCGACTCGCGCGCGCGCGTAAAATAAAAACGCGAGTGCGCGCGCGGGGCCGTAGCAGCAGCAGCCGCGCCAATTACGTCCAATTGAAGCCGATTAGGATCAATTGAAGGGGAGCGCTTAACTCGCTCAATTGGTGGCGAGCCGCTGTGCTGCTGCTGCTGCTACGCTGCCGGAGAATTTTTCGTAGTCGCCGACGACGACGGCGGTGCGGCTGGATGCCGGTTCTCTGCGCGCGTATTATACACCGCGGCGGTGTATGACGCGAGCGCGATGTATATAGTGGGAAGAAAAAAATATATGATGGTGTAGAGCGAGATGATGATGTACACGTGCGGCCGCGCGGGCGCGAGAGGAGTTTAGGGAAATGGAGCGGCGGTCGGTTGGTGTGTGTGTGTGTGTACGATTGAGAGGAATTTTAAGAGGAGGAAAGATGAGGCGCGATATTGGATGGTTCAGGGAAGTTTAATTTTAGAGCGAGTTGTCGTGGAAAATGGAGTTGCTTTGTTGATTTGCGTTGATAATGAGCGGGGGTGGGAAGTTTTGCAAGATAAATGCGCTATTGATGAAATTTGATTTTAACTTTTTTTTTGTAGGAAAGGATCTAATATACGTGGAAATAAAAAGTATTGGTAATTTATATTTGATTTGATGTGCATCATTATATTTTCACTTTTTATGGTAAAATGGCGTTATTTTTCTACAACGTTTAGTTACACAATGTATGTATCCTGAAAAGTATAATCAGAAGTATCATTAATTGTCAGTAAATATTAAGTATTAAGATAACGTATACCAGCTTCAGACCCCTTCAATGCTTGAAAAATGAAAAAACGTAAGAACCACACTCAGAATTGCACAGCATTTGAATTTCAATGATTTTATGGATTTCAATTTTGTAATATAAACTCTTCACCTCCGGATCGTGAATTTTGCGTAAACTGGAGGATGTCTTTGAACAAAAAAAACGCTGCTAACTGCTTTAGCAGAATGCTAAAGTTTTTCAAGATATCCAGGGGAAATAGGTATATATTACAAAAATTTTGTAATTATAAAAATGTCATATTACAAGTGTCAATTGCGACGGATACAAAAATGGTAAATTTAGATTTCATAACATTTTTCATAATTAATTTGTATTTAATTTACGAAAAATAAATCGCTTCTATCATTATAAGCTTTATTATTAATCGCATTATTTATTTGGAAAATATGACTGCTAAATATTATGTTTTGTTTCAAATTAACAATTGTGTAGAAGCAAGAAATAGTTCATAGACGGAATTGCATATTGAAATTATTTTTTTTAAGCAAAAACGTCGGAGGACCTTGTAAAAGAGTTATACGCAAATGCATTGAAGAATATAAAAACTCATGAATATTGCTGTTTACCACTGCATTACTTTCAAATTATTGTTCTTATGAAACATATCAGAATGACTGCTACCTTCGCAGTATGATTGGCTATGGTTTCGTGACAGTATTAGAAGAGGTGATTGACTCGTGAATAGAATGTTTCAAACGCTCTAATAAGGCATAGTTCATCGTAGATTGTAAATATTTTTATTTTTAATGTTTAAACGTGGCTACAACTGTGTGACACATCAATCTGCTATACAATCGATCATATAATACTTTACTTCGAATGATCGTAAATTTTTTTTTTAATTTTCTGGATTAATAAATTACTGTCCACAATTTACTCCATAATGATAATAATCGAGTCTTTTTTATTAAACTATATTCTATAATAAGCACAACATTATATATGGATAAAGCTTTTATCAAGCGATACAAAAAACTCAGTGTCATATGTATTTGATAAGTCGCTAATACCCACCTGGGGGATGTAACGTTCAAAAAAGGAATAAAAGAATCAAAATATATGTAAAAAATAATATTTTGTTATTGTCTATAGTTGTTCGAAAAACAATTACGATTTTTCTTTTATTAAAAATCTTCGTAAAAAAGATCAAAAACTATAAAGTCTTTTGTTAATTAGCCCTGAAGAAATGAAAGAGTTTACTATTAAAAGGCTTATCATTCTATGCTTCTATCTTTTTCTGAATGATTTTTGTACATCGACGTATTAATATTTGATGAAAATGACTCAATTTCGTATACGAAAATCATTATATTTTGACTTATTTGATACAAGTCTTTTTATTAAAATTTTTATTATTTTCTTGTTTATACAGAAAATAGAGTTAGTAACAACGAAACATTTTTTAGCTTTCAGTTTCGAGATAGTAGCACGCTACATATATGTCTATTAGATTGTGTAACTATTTTATTTTTAGTCGCATGAAACAATGCCTATATATGTTCTGATGTAAGTTTTATGTCCGATGGTTCTTCCTTCACAAGAGAATGAATATATATCATTGGCATTTTTGTTTCTTTTTGTTAGAGATTATAATTATAAACCTATTCGTACATTATAAATTCTTTTCTATAAATATATTTATCAAATCAAAAATTAAACATTTATGATAAAATTAAGAAATGCACTTTTATATATTCAGCTCAGTACTTGAACCAAAACTATTAGAAACTCCTCGACGTATTATATAAATCAGATTTTGTATATACTAATAAATTAAACTTAATACAACGAATTGGGTTATATTTCTTTAGAGATTATTATCGCCATAACAAATATTATATATATGCGTTCCAGTTTATTGTTTTTATTTCCAGTATTAAAACTAAATATACGCTTCTCTCACAGGTACGTCAGAAAAATATTCAAAATTTTTGCAATTGTTTTCCCATGAAAGCAAAAATTCCTTAACTTTATATATATTTAATATATTTTTCATTCGATCTTAATGTTTAATGTCTTATTTTGCTCCTTAAACATTTGGCCATGACCCATCCAAGCTTATATTGTGGAATAATTAATATATACGTTAAGTAACATGTAATTGATTACAGTAAACTTCAAGTTTATTGTGCTTAAACTGTAAACCGTAATTACATGTTCCATCGTATATATTAATTATTCCATAATATAAACCTGGATGGGTCGTCGCCAAATTAATGATTAAGGAGTAAAATAAGACGTTAAACATTAAAATAGAATGAAAAATAAATAGCGAAATTAACTTTTTTCTTATTGAACAATATCTATACGTGTTCGATTGACAATTTTTTATCACAATACTTTATATAGCGATTCAGAAAGTATTCGCTTTTCATATCCGTGTGTATACCTACTTATTATATTTTAATAATTTATATGACATAAAAATTAATATAGCAAAGACCAAGATCTACGACGTGCGCATCAGATTTTTATATTCATGTATTACATACACATTCTCCCCTATTCTCATTTCCGACATGCTCTGAACATTTCTCTATATATAAACAAAATATTCCACTCCCCACAGATCCATCTCCTCCTCCCTTCCTAATCGCACTTCAAAATCATACCAAAAAACCCATCACGGAGATCTCCAACTCTCTCTTCGAGAAAAAGAGGAAAGAAAAACGGAGAGCCCCGCGAGTGGCGGAGAACCGGCATGGCGGCCGGGTTAGCCCTTCGCGCTGTGATTGGTCGCGGCATAAGAAGGCGGACTCGCGCCCCGAGTAGCTTCCCCCTCTCCGCCAGTGCCGCGCCACGTGCTCCGGAAGAGGCTCTGTGAAAGATACTTGTTGAACCGATTCGGTTGGTGTTGGTGCGAATTTGGGTAGAAAAATCTGGTTTGTTTGTAGGTTTAACACCGGTGGTGATAAGGAAGTGTGTGTATGTTACGAGCGAATGGTTTTTGTAATCAGTTTTATGTTTGTTATGAAGTATAAATGATGATAGTATATTGAACCAATCTTTTTTTATATTTCATTATGACGGAGAAAAAGTGTAGTATAGAATTTGAAATTTATTTTCACGTTTATTTCACAACTTACATTCGTTTATCACCTTTTACAAGTATATATACGTACACACTCTTAAAATTTATCACCACTGTCGTCTCTTGAAAAAACCCAACTTTGTACAATATAAAAACCGTAAAAATCACGTCGAGGCCATTATACTTATTTACATGCCATTCATCAACGAAAATCTCCGATCAGCATCTCCCCCCAAATCACAGCCCACACAGCACAGCACTATATATACCGTCTTCAAATCCAAAACCTTCTTTAATTATCTACTCCCTTCTTCTCCACTGCATATATATCACACACGCGAAACCCGATCCGCGCAGGAAGAAAAGCTCGTGCGGGGGGGATGAAGCAGCACAGGCAAGTTTCGGTGCAGGAGCCGCGCCGATAACTGCAGCTCCGGCATCGGCGGGCCTTCGCTTATACTCTCTTCTGCGGCTCTCCTCGTCGCACGCCGCAGCGCCGCAGCTATAGCAGCAACACTGGCCGCCTCTCGCTGGGCTAATAACCCAAGCCCAGTAATGTGATATGATTAGCTCAGTTGAGTTCAGTTTAGTTCGTATTCGTTCAATTTAGTGGTTCGCCGGCAAAATCACATCGAGTTAAAGCCCATTTAGGCCGAGAGCGCGCGCACGCTCCGAATCTCTTTTCTTCGCGAGTAGCTGCGAGGAGAGTTGCCGGTTGATGGGCTTGTTTTCGCACCTCGCTTTTATGTGCATCTTGTGAGGTGATGGGATTTCGGCGACGGGTTAGAATTAGGTACTCTTTGATAATCAGTTTACTATTATAGGGGTTATTTGAAAAGCAATGCGTTTGGTTATGAAAAATATTTTAGAGATCAATAAATGTATAGATGAAAAAGTAGGCAATGATGACCTTTATAGAAATTATTATGACAGCAAATTAATACATCTTATGTGGTCGATGGAAACACCAGTGCATTAAAAATGATGTGGTCGTATAATAAGTACAAAATTTGTTATATCAATTGCTACATCAGATGAGATCAATTTTATGAATATTTGAATGATGGTCAAATGTTTATACTATTAAAAATAGTCACTTATCAGTAAAACTTATTGTAATAATAAGTGATAATAATTATAACTTATCAATAATAACTTATTGTAATAATAAGTGATGGTCGATAATTAACAAGAATTTGAATTTTTTACTTTGTCATTTATTAAAAAGCTTTTAAAATGCAAATGCTGTTCAAACCATATCTTCATACACATTACACGAAAACTATCTTCAATCGCAGAAAATTTATTGTCACAATTATCGAACCAAAATACAGAATAAAATGTCAATTAAATATCCCAAAAAATATAACCAATCCATTCTCATCCCTCATCACAACCCAAAAACACTCGATCGACAGGAACATTTTACACCCACGAGTACATCTCGTAATACACACATCACGATCAAAATCCAAACTCCAATATACCTATAACCCATCGAATCGTTCACATGCTGGTCGAAGTTCGCCGTCGCGTGTGCATCTATAAAGTCGGGGGCGCGCGTGTGAACGTTTTTCCGCGGGTTATAGTAGTATAGCACTGCGCTCGCGCGCACGCGCCCACATGAGGGTGGCTTTTGTTGCCGTCGTGGGAGATGCCGCCGCTCTTCTGTGTCCGATTTATATCGAGTCGATTTCCCCTCGCTTGATATTTCGAGGATCCGGTTCATGTGGGTATATGCGCGTGTGTGTGTTTTGAGTTGGGGGTTTGTTGACCTCAAGGAGCCTCGGTGTTTAAGAAGTTAGACTTTGTATCTAAAATTTTTCTTTTTTTCTTTTAATCGACAAATTTTTTATAGGTACACATACTATTAATATATTTCTTAATTTTACTATATGAGAGATTACAATTGAATAATATATAAGTCATAATTAATTTAACAAATGGGATTTTTAGTTATTTATGTATAATTTTTAGTTATCTTATTATATGCTCAAATAAATTGTTGTTTTTTGCTGAAGAACATTAAGTATTTATCTCTTTTCGTTCAAACGAATACATATTTGACAAAAAATCCAAACTATATAAATATTTTCAAATCTGACTTTGGCTATTCCCTGTTATAATCGTCCATACTTCACATTATACCAATCAATCAAACATATACACTTCCGTTGTAAGTACGCATCAAGAGTCGACATCAACCGCTGTCAAATAAAGCTATACATACACACCGCTTGTGTACAACCTCCTCAAGCAGAAAAATTACCACTAATTGGGGCCACCGCGTACACACATCACATCCTGAAGCCAATCAAGCATCCCGCACCTAAACCAAAACTCGGCTACCCTCAAATCTCAGATCCTATCGCACCGATCGCCTCGACAATACAATATTCGCCGCGCTCTGCAATATTCGCCTCATTGCCGGCAATCAAGGCCCATCCTCTCTCCACTTGCCCGCACACGTATATACTTACCCTTCGCTACACCCCTTCGAAGACACCCGATAACACGAGATAGCGAGCCGAGCGTAATGTACAGAGAGTGAGAGAGAGAGGCCCGGGCTCTCGCGCGCTAATTAACGGCAATAGCGCGAGCGAGTGCGCGCCCGGCTACACACGAGGAGAGATGAAATTAGCCGTTAATACGCGCGTGTACACACGCATAGAATGGGGGTAGTTTGATTGGGCCAATTCGAGGCAATTCCTGGCGATTGCTGGTTTCATTGAGCCCGCGCGCGAGAGCGCGACCGCGCGCGCGCGCGCTCATAACGCGCATCAGTGCTAGGCCGCCGGCCAGCCGACGTGGATCGTCGTCGACGCGACGATGAAGACGAAGCCCTCGGTGAAGTCGTTGCTGGGAAAATCGTGGAAATCGATGGGAATCGCCGGGGCGACCGAGTGAGGTGGGAATATTTTGAGGGAGCTGCTTGGATTTGCGCGAGTGATGGCCGCCATTTCGCGTGAGCGCGGAGAGAGCGAGGAAAATGGCGGCGAGCCGAGCGGGTGATGCGGAAGTGCCGGAAGTCGCGATGGTGGGTGAGAGTGAGGGTGAAAAGTGTGGAAAGTGAAGTGTCGTGTCGATTTTTCAAGGTTCTAGTGAAACTCAACAGGTGGCGAATCAGCGATGATGTTATGAAAGAGACTAGCAGAATTTCAATGAAACTGAAAATTGAAGAGATTTTCTCAAAGTGTTTATCCAGCTGATAGTTGACAGCTGTTTTTAAGAAGAAAAATTGATAAGACTCTTATGAACTTGTTGACACGTTCTTACTCTGTCTCATGTAAGTTTAGTAATTTATAGACTTTATTTGACATTTGAATAATAGAATACGTAATTTTTGGTTCCTAGTTTTAAAAGAAAGTGAAGCATTTTGAAACCGAAAGGTAAATGTATAGGTAGAAAGCCGTTATGAAAAAAAAGATCAAATTATGTTGAAATTCATGTATAAATAAATTAAGTATGTATTCATTTTAATAAAGTTTTAATAAAGTTTTCTTCATTGAACTACGAAACATTTTCTTCTTTTATTTCTTCACTTTGCGAATGATTTGTTAACTTATTCGATTTTATGGATTATATATTTAACATTGTAATTTATTATTACATTTTTCACGGTGTCACGGTTTGAGTTAAAACTCTTCAACAATAAAAATATTTAAAGTGAATAGAAACAAATTTAGCTAAATTTGATGCTAAATTTCATTATCGTTGTTAATTTTTATCAATAGTACATATTTATTATTAAAACACAACTATACTTTATAAATCGAAAAAGTAGTAAATAAGTAGTAATATTAAGTTCTCAAAGGACAAATATTCTACGGACGAACTAGAGTACAAATAGCAACGTGAATAGCTTGTCACTACTCGTAGAATGTAAGTATATAATCTGCATTATTGCCTCTTACATACATTACAAAATCTTTCTTTTATAAAACTAAGCCAAGAAAAGCATTATCTCACTGTAACTGCTTAAAAGTATGATAAAAGAAATAGAATCTTAAAATTTTAAATCGGTATAAAACTGAACAATCGCAGATAAATATTTCCACCTACAATCCCACAGTTCACCCATCTACACTCTCCTCACACACTCGCCATTTCCACTCTACAAATTTCCACAGCCCAATGCCTCCCACTTGCCGCGCGCGCGCACTTGACCCATCAAGCGGCTCACATCGACGAATTAATTAATAAAATCTAATTACTTGTTTAGGCCGCGGTCCGATCGAGCGGCAGCACACGCGCGCACGTAATAATCATTAGCCGCGCGTCTCGCATTCTTTGGCAATAAAACAAATTGAGCCGGCGTGTATTCCCAAGATTCAAATCTAATTTCACTAAAGTGAGCGTCATTAGATTGAAGATCCAGCTCCATCAAATAATATATCAACTGCATTACACTTCCACCCATTATATCCATCACTATTGAACATAACAACGAAACCGCATATCCCCTAATGCCTTTTCCCTCATTACACCCCCAAAAATCCGTATGTACATCCAGGATCGCAGGCCGATCACGAACGCCACGACTTGGACCGAAAAGGCGTCAGCCTACGCTCAGACAGCCCCTCTATCGTCGCGATAGGCCGGCCCGCATGCTCTCAGCGCGCTCCGATTGGCTCTCTCTCTCTCTCGGCGCCTCGTTACTTGAAATTGTATAAGCCTCCTCTCTCTATCTCGCTCTCCCTCGCTCTTGATGCCGTCGCGGAGGGCGAGCTCGATCATCGGGGCTCATCAGTCGCGGCGCGAGCCTCGGCCCAACAGGTCAGACACACCACACATCGCAGACGAGTTAGTTGGCTTGTATATTCTTGCTGCGAGGAGAGTTCACTTGAAGTTCGTTAGGCCCCCCCTAATCAGCGCTAATTCGCGCGGAGGAAACACCCATTCGAGAGAGAGAGAGAGAGAGAGAGAGAGTTCATTGAGTTCGGGGCCAATTGATAGCAATTGAGCGGAGATTCTCTCTCTCCCGGTTGTTGCTTGTACACGCGCCAGCCCGCGTGTGCGTGTCCACGTGGAGTGCGAAGAGGTTCTCCAGGAGTTCGGGGATCCCGTGCGGCGGTCAAGATTGAGGTGATCTACGGGATGGACGCCGGCCCGTTCGACGACCCGCTCTTCTCGGAATTCGGGCCGCGGGCCGGCGGTGCCGGCGCCGCGGCGAACGTTCACAGCATCCAGGTGATGCTCGGGCTGCATGGGAACCATCACGGGGCCGCCGCGCCCGGGGAGCTCATACCGCCCGGCAGCAACCATCTTCACAAATTGGGTAATTATTCGAGTATATACAGTGGACTGTGCTGATGCTGGCGGTTGGTGTGTAGAGTAAGAGCTTGCAAGCGCGTTGTTGGGGTTTTCGGTTTTGTTAATACATTGTTTAAATTGATTGATTAGTGCTTCTGGTTGACTTGAAGTATATCGGTACGAGGGTTCGATAAAACGTTCATACGTATATTTTTTCTATCGTTACGTGAACTTTTCTTGTTTTTAGAAAGGATGTTTGTACGACAGATTTATGTACAAAAAGAGTGGTATTCCGCAAAACGAAAAATAAACATGGCAGCGAAGTTTTTGGGAACTCATGTTGTATAATTTTTGTCGTACAAAATAGCATCAAAGATTTCTTTTGTCAAACAATCAAATACGAATTTTATTAGTAAATGACGATAATTCGATATACCGATTGAAATCTGGTTGGAATATTTTAAAAATCGGCGTAATATGACTTCTCTATAAATAATATTTTTTATTTCATGAAAATCGAGTTCTAGTAATTATTAGTATTATTATAATTGTTTGTTATAAACAAAAAATTATATGTCTAATATTTTGCATCGAACTATGATGTGCTAACATTTTTAATGAACTAACGATGCTTTATTTACGTGTTGTGCACTGTGCCGATTCAATTTCAATCAATATAACAACTAGCAAATTACTTAATAATTATTCAACAATACGATATACCCTTAACGTTTAAAATCAATAGAAAAAATCGTTCAACAACTGCACTCTCACGTCTATTTCTTAAATTTGAATAAACAGTCCTATCATCCTCGAATCTCCTGCCCTCCCCCCTCTCGCTCAACCGCCACACCAACCTCGATAAAAATCCACGGCAAAATATACGAACACAAAGCACGACAAGCCCCGTTGTTGACCGAGCCCTCCGTTCAGCTTCGTTTTCCATGACAGACTCGTCTGGCGGCTCGCCGCCTCACCACCACCACCTCCAGCAGCAGCAGCAGCACCACCAGCAGCAGCAGCATCACCAGCAGCAGCAGCAGCAGCAGAAGGACCTGAAGGAGCTGGAACTGGCGGGTATGTACGCGCCGATGGCGCAGGCACAGGACGTGACGACGTCGAGCGTGGCGACGGTGAGCGGCGCCGGCGGACCGGCAGGCATGCAGCAGCAGGCCATGCAGATCGGCAACTCGATGAAGCGCAAGGACGATCCGTTGGGACAGCTGGCGCCAGGTTAGTTGTCGTCGTTGCTGTTTTGCTGTGTTGGATTCGTTTGATAATAGGGTAGAGGATTTATTGAGTTTGGTGTGGGGTATTGAGGGGATAGCTGTCTCGTCAGGTGTATTGTATAGTAAGCTTTTGATTAATTTTAAATTTGATATACAAACATTTTTAATTAATACATATATTTTTATGATTATTATATCCCTTTTTTCATTCGATGCACATAAAATAATTATTAGACTTTGGAAGAAATCGGAATTGACATACTTTTAAAGAATAAATTCCTAGTCGATCTACTTGGTTGGCTCGGTTATGAGGCAAATCGTTAATAAATACCACAATTTTCCATTAATCATTGCCGACGTATCGAAGGTATGGATCTACCGTCTTTTCCGAGGCAATCTATTCTTTGAAAATTATTGTTTCAATTCTGATTGCAAATAAATAGTGATTTTTATTAACGATATGTTCTTTATAATTAACTCCACCATAGGTCGTCTACGAATTTAATCTTCGAAACAAAATAACCAATGAAGATGCTAATTCATCGTCAAATTGATACTAGATTCACGATGCTGATACCTTGCAGAGCAAATATTTATAATATCCATCATAATCATCCCTTATGCCTATTAAATAGCAAATTGTTTTTTCTTTTATTTACATATACAAAACACATTAGTCTATTTCGAACCATCTATACCTATAATACTTTCGCGTTCCCGCATTATTCTATATTTTTAACTGCAACCTGCAAAATTGTCCCTTGTCATGTCACAGTGAGCAACGAGGCGCAGCCGGCGAAAAAGGACTCGAAGAAGAAGACTGAGAACAACGGCATAAAAAAGAAGAAGACCAGGTAAGTTGACGCATATAAAATTGCCCTGTATATATAAACGCCTAAACACCGAGGAATTTCATCGTCGAATAGCCCAACACTCATCCCCCTAATCCGCAATTCAAATTCCATCGGCCCCGCAGGAATTCGGACATAGGGGCCACTCCCGCATGTCGACTTCGCGGCTCTCTTTTCGACATCTGGCCTCGTATATACAGCGTGACTCTCGCGACGCTCAATTACACCCTCGATCGAGGGGGGCACCAGATAAGGGCTCGCGTGTAATATATAATAATGTAGGTCGATCGAAATTGAAAGTGGTGTGTGCCTCGCTTTGTTTTATCGGGGGATGCGAGCATCTGCGGCGTGATCGTAAAACAAAGTGTGGCGACACGGCCGATGAGGGTGTACACTTATACGGTTATTATAAAGCTATTGATGGCGCGGTTGACGAGGAATGGGAAAAACTTGGCGGGATGTAAAATATTTTTAGATTATTCGGCGATGTAATAATTTACAATGATCATCTTTATTCAAGTTCTTAGTATATTGTATTGTAACAAATGGCACACTCGAAGCATTTTTCTTAGAAAAATAAGTAACAATTTATTTATTAGCAATAGATATTCATTTTTTCATTGTAAATTCTAGTTTACTGGTATACCATATAATATTTGAGAGGGCGCTCAAATATATTATACTTTGATAGCTTATTGTTCTAGTGTTACTTAAAAAAAAAAACATTTTTGCCAAAACTGACAGGTGTTTTTGTAAATAAAATTGTCGATCTTTAATTATTTAATCAAATGAACTAACTTATGCTTTAAAATATAACGATGATCAAAGGAACGCGACAACCAAACAAAAAATTTTCTTAAAAAATTAAACCAAATCTTAAATGTCCTGTAAATATAATCACAAACTATACTCGCATCATCATAAGATTATACGATGATGATTCCTAAGTAAACTAAAATGTAAAATTCACGAAAAATTCAGAATATAAAATTGTTTCTTAATTGACTTCCGAGCGCCGAGATGAATGTTTAGTAAATATTATAAACAATTTTGAAAAAATCATCATACGCTCTCGTAAAGTAACCCCGCAGGCTATGAAAAATCCGAAAAAATTGCCACACTTGCCAGAAGTCTCAGTAAAATTCCCAGTAGCATAGTAATTTCATTCGTTTTCAGACCTTTGCGCCGCTTTACGATTCCATACTTCTAATTCTCGCAAATCTCTTCACAACATTCGCCACCCACTTAATCCCCAAAAGTCTTCTCCTCCCTTTTTTTCTCTATACAAAAAAAAAGTCCACTTTCTACCTTTCTGCATTCCAGAACGACGTTCACGGCGTACCAGCTGGAGGAGCTCGAGCGGGCGTTCGAGCGGGCGCCTTACCCGGACGTCTTCGCCCGCGAGGAGCTGGCCCTGAAGCTCGCGCTGTCGGAGTCGCGGGTGCAGGTGTGGTTCCAGAACCGTCGCGCCAAGTGGCGGAAGCGCGAGCCGCCGCGCAAGACCACCGGCTACATGGCCACCGGCTCGGCTAGTCCCGGGATCGCGGGTGAGTTGTCGTCACGTTCGCCCAGTCCTTTAGCTTCTCCAGGGATTTCGTGGTGTAGCTGCTGAACGCGCTCGAGGCCTTCTTGAAGATGCTGTCGTCCGTCGGCTCGGGCGATGGCGCGGCCTCGGTGACGATCATTGAGTGGCTTGCGGTATCTGAAAGTATAGGAAAGAAAGAAGGGGGTTTAGATTTTTTGCTTTGGGATTTTTAATGCCTATTTTTTGTGAATAGTTGGTAAAATACAATATTAGTATCTCTCATTTAGAATGTAAATTATTGCAAGTTCATTCGAATGTAATTTTGTTTTAAACTTCTTTTTTTTATGGAGATCGGCACCAATATATTTTCTTTGAGAATTGAAATGAGACACATTTGATAATTCGGAGATTCTATGTCTACATTTTTTCTTACTATATCAGAGTACTATAAAAAAATGTTTAAAAAATATAATAACTATTATAACAAGTTTCATTGAAACCTCTATATTTAAAACGTCAGAATTTCTGCACATTTTGAATAAAACGCCTAGCACAAAATCATTTCTCGATAAACCATATTCACTGAAATTTCGGTAAAAGTCTGACATTTAATTAATTCGATTCGAAAACACTTCCCTCAACTAAACTAGCAAGTATCCTTCCACTCTCAACAACTCATCACAACCCTTCTCTCTCCCTGCGACAGGCTCCTTCAACTCGCTCAACAGCTCACTGAACCCGTTCGGCGCGTCGACAACAGGGGGCGCCGGGCCTCCGGACGCCTGGGCCGCCTACTCGCCAGCCTACGATTTAGCGCCACACTTGAACCTGCTGAGCCCGTCGAACGCCTCGCCGTACTCGACCTCGGCGTTCGGTGGCCCAGCTGCCAATAACGGCTCGGCTGCAGCTGCCGCGGCCTACTCCTACGCGACGATGCTGCCCCAGCACGACACGTCCATCTTCGCCGCGCCGCCGGGTGGCAACGCCATGCGCGTCCACCAGGACTACATGAACGCGAGCAACAGCCCGCCGCCGGGCCTCGGCAGAGCGGATTATCAGACGATGGTGACGACGCACTCGCCGCCCACCCATCTCACCGGCGACGACGAGCATCATTCGGTGAGTGGTCGATTTATATAGTTTCAATATCGCGGGGAGTACCGACTTTATGTTACCGACTGTTGAGTTATGCGCGTGGATATTGGTACTGGTTTCAATTTTCATAATTTCGGACGTTTGTTTACAGAATGATTCTAAAGTCGGTAACACTTTAACTCCGTCAGTGTATATTTTGAACAATAGAGCGTACTTTGAAGTTTTCCTCAAATCTATAACTGCTAATCACCAATACGAGAAGTTTATTCGCGATAACGAAATTCATCGGTAAAACAGAGAACTTTTCCAAATAACACATTTTGTTTTTTCTCGTCGTCAGAGCAAAATGGACTACGTGAACGCTCTCAGCCCATCGACCAAGTACTCGCAGACCGACGAGTACGCGCAACAGCAGCAGCAGCAGCAGCAAACTCAGCAGCAGCAGCAAGATCACAAAAATGAGTACGGCATGCACTCGCCGACGAGCGCGCGACAGGTGCTGAAGGACCAGACGCTGATCAAGACCGAACCGGGCACCCAGCAGAACTACGTGCAGCTGCCTCCTTTTCTGAACTGACACGAACCCTCGGGTTCGGACTATCTCGATTTCACAACTGAGCCGTCGTCGACGGCGTGTCGTTACGCGCCGTACTGCTGATGACGACGACGACGAAGATGATGATGACGAATTCGCGCGTGCCATGTACGGAGAGAAAGAGAGAGAGAAAGAGAGAGAGAGAGAGAGAGAGAGAGAGAGAGAGAGAGAGAACCTCTTTGCGAGCGTTGTGATAAAATTTTGCAAGAGGAAGCGAGCGGCAACTGCACTCGATCGAAGTCGAGATGAAGGGAACGCGCTTATCGACATTCTGCTTTACCGTCCGCGAGACGAAGCTTCAAGAGAGACTACTATACTGCGACTGTAAAATAAAAATAAAGAATCTTATTTGATCTTATATTAATAGTGGTCTTAACGATTTCGCCGTAAGTGTATTTTTGTATAAGAAAAATTTTTTTCATTTAGTCGGTAACGGAGTGCCGTGCTATTGTCCAGTCGGTAACCAATAGTTTTTCTTTTTATATAATTATTGTTTATGAAGGTGTCACATAAACTGTTCGTGTGTGCTCGAGTTTGTAAACGGTAGTTAAAAAAAAAGAAAAAAAGAAAGAATTATCGTAACGTTTTGTGGTATTATACTGAACTTTCATAAAGGTCTTAAGGATAACTAGAGAATTTTATAAGAGGCTATATTAATTAATGAAATGCATAATTTCGTAATTTTTTTTGTCACTCTGGTCAAAAGTAGTTGAATCGATAACAATATTTGAGATATTAATGTGTTTTTTTTTTAGATGATAAGAAAATTATTAAGTTTCGTTTATCTGACCAGATTAACAAAGACTTGGCAGCTTCGATTTACAGCCTTTGAAGGGTGGCTATAAAATGTTGTATTTATCTATTAAAGTTTCTATGAATTAAATATTGTTAACGATGATTCGCGTCATCGTAATACCAAGAGGCATATCCGCAATACTTCTGTACTTTCGCGCATATAGTTTCTTTTTTAGTGTCTATATACGTTATATTCGTTATTAAGGTATAAATATGTATGTGTTAAGTAAGCGTCTAGGGATATAGTGCCTTTTCGTAGTGAATCTAAGTATGGAATGCTAATTAATTTTTGCGTATAGTGCCTTTTTACGCCGCGTTACGTCGTTCATTTTATCACCGCACTGACGCCCGCATTTTTATTTCGCGCCTTGAGATTACTATTACTGTGTACGCATTGTATTAGATTATTGTTTTCTTCTATTTTTGTTGCCTATTCATTCTTAGTGTGTGAGAATTTCAATAAAAACTTGAGAAAACTACATCAGCGTTAATGCACTTTTCCTTTTTTTTTATGACTAGAATCTAGAAAAGAAAATCAAAGAAAGAATAAAGAAGGACGATATTATAACAAATTACATTTTATTGTAATAAAACGATATCGTAAAAAACTAATTATTCTTTGTACCGTCCTCCGTACTGAGTTCCGGCACCGATTCTTCGACACAGCCTTCGGCGTACTTTTGCGGAGTCAGAACGGCTTCTCCCGTGAAGTGACTCTTTTCCTCTATTTCATATACACACATTGCCAGTATGTGGTCAGAAGACCACTTACAGTATTGCGGGTTGTTCATTATTTTGTTTCTTGCGGCAATCAGGTCCGCCCTGAAAAATATTAGAGAATATTTTTTTGTTAAAAAATGGATTGAAATTTATTTTGTAAGTATGTCAATGCTAGTCAGAGCAATAATTTTAACGCCGATTCTTACTTGTGATAAAGAATAGCATACACGTGCTTATAAATAACTTCTTTAGTGTAGTATTTCTTCAAATAGTCCAGAGTTTCATGCATTTGCATCAATGGAGCATACTGATGAAATGAATGTTTTTTAATTCGTTCGGTCAACAGTGCAGCATCCTCCCCATATTGTGATTTCAGAAAGAATTTTAAGTTTGTTGTGGTCAACCTTTTGACGCTAGTTAGTCTAGATACAAAAAGTGTATTGATTTACAGAGTATCTTTAAAATTAGCAAAGTAAAAGAACTTACTGATCAAAATAATTGTGAAAAGTTGTTAATGAATGTATGGTAGCAAATTTTAAATTCTTCTCTTGAAGGTAACGAATCCTTGGTAAAATTATGTAATAATCTTTGATTAGGGATAAAAATCTTGGATGCTTTTTATATACTACAGTGAATGGATTATTTAACAAATAATTCTGTCTTCTTTTAAATTCTGCAGAACACAAATGAAAAATTGCATAATTTGCTGCTGCAGCTGAAGGTGTAACCTCAAGCTCTTTCAAGTAAGTTAAGAAAATTTGAAGATCATATACATCATATTCAATTAACTTTGGATATTTCCTAAGCACATTAAAAGTAAGGTCACCAAAATAGTCTTTAAGCATCTGTAAAACAATTTTTCCTTGATCAGGATGTAAACCAAGCAGGGAACGGTTATTTAAAATCTGAAAATAGTTTTGTTTATTAGACTATATTCTAAATGTAAATCAATATGATGAATAGTTTATTAATTGCTTACCAGAGTTTTGTCATAATTTAGTTCATTCATTAAAAATTTTAGAGTTTCTTCAATCAGGCTAAAGCTATTGTACAGGAACACTATACCTTTTCGAGCAGTTAAACGCGATAGTTCATTTTCCTTTGCATTAAACTTCTGTTTCACATAACAGTATAAACATTTTATAAAAAACTCTCTTAATGGGAGTTCTTCATTTATGCTGGTTATGATTTCAGGATCAAAGTTGGGATCTTTGACATGAGAAAATAAATTCTTAGTCAAATCAACTTCAGATTCTATATTACATGCTGCTTTGATTAATTTGGTTGATAGACTTGTTCTTCTAATGAATCTAAAATAATGACATAAATATTACAAAATAAAATAATTTTATTACTTATATCACACCATTATTTATTGTATTCTCATTATTAATATATTATTTTAGTATATTTTTAAGAAAAACTATATGTACGTACTTTCCGATGTGATGAGGTTCTATCCTAGTTGCTCCCAATTCTTTAAAAAATATTATCCTCTTTTCAATAATCCATGGTAATTCATAGAACATTTTTTCATACTTCACAGATTCGTTCAAATCAATCTCGTGTTTCTAAAAGATTAATTGATTACATTAATATATCAATGCAAGAGATAAATATAAAAAACAATTATATCTTATATTATATTAATCATGCCTCTAAGACTGCTTTAATAGCTTCAATTTGCTTGCTATGTTGCTTTACATAAACTTTATCATGACGAGTATCTTGTTTCCTTTTGAAATCGTTTCTCTGTTTACGAAGTAGATTTTCTTTGCTTTCTTCAAGATTTGGTGCCACAACGCTATGTTTTCTAATATCAACAGATAACATTTGTGGGAGCATTGTTCTGCACAAAGTGCATCTACCACGCGTCAATAATTTCATCATTTTTTTAGTTTGTTCACATTTGTATTCACTTGTTTACAATTTCATAATGTTGGATCATAATCTATATTTATAGTTATCATGAATGACAACTATTACTAACATTACGTAGCACTTTGTATAAAACTTCATTATTTCTTTGGGAACATTTTAGTATTTATAAGACATTATACATATAAGTAGATTATAAATTATTTGTCGGCAGATATAATCGCACATGTTTTATCATACTTATAGGTTAGATTCTTAGATTTTCGAAGTAAAATAAATATTTAAATAACTTCGCGAAACATCTGGTAGATGTCGGTATGAGCGTAGCATTGTTGCCGCATTGTTGTATACCAATAATAGTAACTATTTACCTTGTTTTTTACTGTTAAAATACAAAACTAAGACTTTTTTCTTGACGGGCACATTATAATTACGAATGTGCGATTATTACTGAGCTAACTGAAATTTTCTCGTCATATACCACCGTTGATCCTTAAATAACTAATTATCAAACTTTGTAAAATAAAACTTGCATTCCACAGATATTTCGCTATCTGACTTTATTCATAAATAATCCCACATTCCCTGCATATATTGACTTTGAACTTCCCGCCCCGGGGAAACAGTAAACCCGGCAACGTCGCACGTGCGCGCGCGTAATATTATTTTTTTCCGCTCCTTTCCTCGCGCGGCTGCGGGGTCATCTTTGTTGGTGTTTTGACAACGACAATATATATATCCTCTTTGCGCGGTCGCGTAACAGTTTCCCTACCCGGAATGTCTTCATCGTCGACGTATTCGCCGATCGCGCCTTCGCTGCTGATCAACGTTCGATTGTTGCCGAAAGCGATGAGCCGCTGAGATAGAGACACCGTAAATCGCATCGAATTATGGCGCAGTCGATATTCGACGCTCTCTCGGGTAATTGTGCCGTCTGTTGTTTTTATTATTGTTGGTCGAGCCGTTTGGGGGTTAACGCGCTCGAAAACAAACTGTTGGCTAATGGAGCAGTGTTTTGGCCTTGGAATCGGTGTTTTGGAGTCGTTTTTAGGAAATTGGAGTGGAAATAGATGGTGTTGTGTTAAACTTGTTGGGTTTTAAGTGTACTCGGTCGTGTAGTCTAAGCCTATTTTCATTTGATTACAGTAGTTAATTCCGCTTTGAAGCACTATAATTACTCTGTATAATATGGCACTTTTTCTGTTGATGTCAAGTGTTCAATATATTTTTTCAATATTTACTTAATACAGTTTGGGTTTGTAAATATCAAGATTTTACATAATTTAATTATCTTTCAGGTGTATCTTTAGATGGCTCGACTGTCCAATCTTTATTAGAATCTCAAACATTAATCAGTGAAGTAGAGCAATCAGGTGATTATTGTGTGTACATGCACGTTTGATGGTATCACAAGTAATAGTTATTATTTACTTTTTTTGTTATACAGCAATAGACCAAGATGAAGAAGATATATTCCAGTGCGGCAAGTGTAAGAGCCAGTTTACATCATTGCACCTGTTCGTACTTCATAAGAGGGAGCACACAAAGGTACAAGAGCAGACAGTGGACTTAAGTCAGTATTTAGTTAGCAATGACAGCCATGTCGTTCAGACTGATGATAATTGCCAAGATGGCACACAGTACAATCCAGAGGATGATTTTAATCAGACTCACCAACTTGGGGAACCAATTATTTTGGAGGAAAATGATATACTTTTTAGTATGGACCAAGAGGGTGCTAGTTATTTAACTTCTGACTCAAGCTTTCATGTACCCATAATTTTAAATACTGATGGCTTAGAAACTTTTGCTAATACATCTATAACCGGAACTGATGATGATCATCTATTGCACGATGAAGTGAATGAAATGCAAGCTTTAAAGAGTGATCCTAATCAGCAGTTTGAAGAGGATGAGAATGATCCTAATCAGCAATTTGAAGAGGATGACAATGATCCCAATCAGCAATTTGAAGAGGATGAGAATGATCTTGAAGAAACAATAAATTCTGATGTTGCCCAAATAGAAAACTTTATAGAAGGTTCAGAACAAGAACACAAGTCTGGTCAAACACAAAATTTAAAGGTGAAGATAATTAAATCCCACACATCTCTCTTATTTTCTTATTTAAATCAATCTAATTTTAATTTACTTCATTCCACAGTACAAGTGCAGCTACTGCCAAAAGCAATTTGCCAAAAAGTTTTATTGGCAGCAACACGAACGATCCCATACAGGGGAGAAACCATATCAGTGCGTAGTCTGCGGACGTCCATTCGCTCAGAAATCTAATGTAAAAAAACATATGTCATCGCACAAAGTATGGCCAGGAACAGCCATTCATTCGCTACCTCCAGAGGTACTTCTTTTCCCTTACGACCGCAAAAATTTTAAATTCATCCGCAAACTAACGATATCAAAACCTTACCACACAGGCACCAGTCGACGGCAGCATTGAGCGTTCCTACCACTGTCAATTCTGCAAGGAGATCTTCGACTCATACAAGGCCCTTAAAGGTCATCTGATAGTCTCGCACCTCACGCTCAAGGTATACAAGTGCGTGCAGTACGGCTGCGGCTCGATGTTCGCCGAACTCGAGGATTTTCTCGAGCACACGCGCAGCCACAAGCGCTCCGAGTACCGCTGCCACGTATGCGGCGAGACCTTCAACACCCTATCCGATCTCGGATTACACCAGTACACGCATTCCGTCCAGAAGCAGAAGACCACCGAAAAGTACGAGATTCACTCATCTTTTACATTTAACGTTATTTTTTTCTTCTTTTCTTTTCGTCATACTTACTTATTCGTGCTCCATTTCAGATACTACTGCTGTTCCGTGTGCAAGTCCTCATTCTCGAACCTCGAAGCGCTCCAGCACCACACGGAGACGACGACACACGACTACGCCTGTCCGCACTGCGGCAAGAGCTTCCTGATCGAGCGCTTCTTGCGCCGGCACTTGAAGACCCACGCCTCGTCCGCGAGATTCGCCTGCGAGGATTGCGGCAAGGCTTTCAAGACCGAGCAGTATCTGGCTAATCACAAGCTCATACACAGCGAGGAGACGCCCTTCCTTTGCCCTGTAAGTGTTGGCTTACAAGAAGGGTTGATCAATTCACTCAACAGTGTTTCATACTTGATTCGCGCATTTTTTCAAACTGATTATGATATTACAAATAGAGGTAGAGAAATTTACTCAGACTTGATTGATGGTACCTATAAAACATATATCCTGCTTAGAGTACGAATATACATAAAGTTCAGTATATTACACAGAGAAATTACTAAAACTGAAGTAGTTGCAGCCCGAGTCTAGTAGTCAGACGCTGATACAAAAAAAAAGCTGAACTTCTCACACCTGTTACATACATTCCAGCGACTCAAAAATTCTTAATCTCAATTATTATCTCATTTGTGCAGCATTGCCCGGCGCGCTTCAAGCGCAAGGACCGCCTCGGCCGTCACATGCTCATCCACGACCTGACGAAGCGGCTCAAGTGCCCGTTCCGTGGCCACCTCGGTTGCATGCGCGAGTTCTCGCGGCCCGACAAGCTCAAGCGCCACCTGCTCACCCACAGCAATGTCAAGCGGTTCAGCTGCAACCACTGCAACCGCAACTTCCACCGGGCCCAGGCGCTCAAGCACCACGAGCTCAACAAGCACAGTCTCAAGTGCGACATCTGCTCTCACGTGAGTATTACGATGAGAGTACAATTGCCTTTATTGCCGAGAGTTGGGTGAAAAGGGCTGGATTATTTGGTTTTGTTGGGTTTCTCTTTTTTTTTAATTACGTGGTTAAGGCTTTTAAGAAAGAGCGTCTTGAGCTTAAGCGGTGCTTCTTAGGTACGACCGCTTCTCTGAAGAGCCTTATATTTTAGCCAGAGCGAAAATTGTAACACTTCAAATCCTAAAAATTTACAGTGATAAATAGTACATTGTGCAGCTAGGGGAGAACGTTGACTTTTTCTAGCGAGGATGATGATTGAGCACGTCAATTGAGTCTGAAAAAGTCAATTTTTTCCTTGTTACACATCGTAAGTACTTTTTTTAACGAGTGCAGGAATAGGACCTTTTTTTCCATGAAAAGTGGATGGGAGGTCAGGTATATCAAGAGGTCATAACAGGAGACTAATTACTTTTCCTCCCGCTGCATGAGCGGAAAACCTCGCTAGACGCTCGAAATACTCGATTTTATATTCACTTTTCTACGCAGGAAAAGGCCCTTTATCATGCACATATTGAAAAAAACTATTTCCCGGTATATATGTACGTACGTATATGTAGGTGACGAAATGATCCGATTAGCTCAATGAAATTCAACCGGAAGTGATCGAAAATATTACCGGACCATAGTCTTATTATACGTATATGATGGTTCTATTTTGAGAAAGATCCGTTCAAAGACATAGAAATGCGAGCACAAATAAAATTTGGAATTAAAGCGCATCTTTTTCCTATTGACCATATTTTCGTACAAAAAATATTAAATACAAAAGTTATAAATTAGATAATATTAAAGCAAACATTTTTCTCCTACAACCATAAAAACGACTCAATGCATCCTTCTTTCGATTAAAACTTTTCAGAATTTAATTTTACAAAAAGATGTTAACTACAAAACTGTTACTGAACAATAGCGCTTGTGCCGTATACTTAGTAAAAACAAACACATTGTTTACATATAGACAGCGGGAGGTTGACGCGTCGAGCGGAGCGAAGTGCGCCAGGGGCTCGTGGCATCGCTAGTTTGAATATGAAATGGTTGCATTTATCCGTGTCTCGAGTAACTTGAGATTTACTGTATCTACTCTATCTATAATACTGAATGCTTTTATTATTAATCTTTTCAGACGTTCAAAACTAAGGAGCAGCTGTTGACACACAATTGCGATCAGTCGGCAGAGCTTAAAAAGCACATGAGTTCGCAATTGCCAAAAAAAGCCTCTGGATCGTTTAAGCCTCGAAGGCCAACTCCGAAGCGGCAAGCTTCTTCTAAAACTAATAATAATTCTACTAGTACTGCAACTAGTTTAAATGCTTCTGATAAAGAAAAAGATAAAGAAAACGTTAAGGCTGAAGAAACACAAAATATGGTTAGTTTTTTAATTGTATTTTTCTTCATATTTGTTCTTAACGTATCATAATATGTTGTTTTCCTGTTTTCAGAATGTCCCTGAGACTTTAAAGCTTGATAATCGAGAGGATGATTTTGATATAAAACTTGAAAACATAGACTTGGATTTCGATTTAGGAAATGAGAGCTCATTAAGCTTGGACTCTGAGTAACTGATTCATTTGAAATTTAACTTTTTTATGTAATAACCGACTGCACGAATGGATGAATGCAAAAGCAACAAAAGTAACTTTCGACTGCTCAAGAGATCATCTCTACAAAGGCGCAAACTGCATTTTTTTAAACTTTAGCATACGGTATTTTGTAGTTTACGTATCTGTGATAATTGTATTATAAATTGTAACAATATAAGTAACTTATACACCAAAATTCGTGGGTACTCTTATATCATATAACAATTAGTTGTAGAGGAAGAAATGAAAGGTTATAGTAATTTTTTCATTTGTTAAACTTATTTATTCATCAATTCATTATATTTTATTTTTTAGAATAAATCAATTTTTAAGTTTTTCATCTACAATTCATACAAGATAAGTTTTCTTTCCTACTGCTATTTTCTAGGGAAAAACAAGAGTAAATTCGCAAGTAAAAAATTATTTGTTATTTTCCTTTTCTTAAAAACAATAAAAGGAACATTAAAACAAAAAGAGGAATAGACCAGTGCTTGTATAATAGAAGCTAGACATATTAAAATGAGCTTATATTCTTGTCATCATAAATTCATTTCAATTGCGTTGAAATATTTCTCATTAGAACATCGAAATACAGTGCACATATTATATAAGTTTCTTATTTTCTTTAATTTAGAATTCTCCACAACGATATTTTGGAGTAATAACATATATAGTCAATTAAGAATATCGCTTATATTTATCTTCATCTAGCTATCTTAAAGGCTCTAACGTCGACGGACGATTCTTTTGGCAATTACAGATAATTTACGAGGCGATCCGGGAAAAAGTTTTATACACAAATTACACGTAAATATATATTTTATAAGATTCATGTAATTATATATATATCTACTATTATAATCTATGCACATATATTTTACAATTATATAACTATCTAGTTTCAGAGAGATTTATACTTATATTTTTATCCTCAGAAAATTATCTGAAGCTTATTACAAGCCATTGCTTATTGCAAGCTATTGAACTTTTAACACGAATTCGCGAATTGAGAATCTTGAAACTTGACCTTTCTTGTTTAGATAATATTTCATCATTATTATCAAATAAAATGAAACTTTATGTAAATAGACGACTTGCCTTAGGCATACAAATTCCTGACTGTGTATTTATAAAACTATATAAATACTTGCTATTAAAATTCTGATTTTTGAAGTCTTACAAACATTTTTTATGTATTAAAGCACAAAAATGTGCGAAGATCTTGTTATTGTATTATTCATCTTCAACTTTAAGCTAATAACTTTTACCATTAAAAAATTAAAAAAGATGATTTCATGCTATTCAACGTTTTGCCCTATCCATATCCAACAACATGAACACACTTTGTGTGGTTTTTAATAATTCAACTGAAACCGTAACCCAATAAATTTCAACAAGACAAGAAGCAAAATAGTTCTCGCATGTATATACCTTACAAAACCCATCATCTAACTGGTAAGTATATACGATTTCTAAGTGAACGATTGTCGAATGTGGCGGAACTGCTTTTCTACCGTATAGCCTATCCTTTTACATAATTGGCACGTCGTTTGAGATCCCCTTGGAATAAGCAATCCTCTGCTTTTTACCGGACTCGATAACACTCACTTTTAATGGATGGATTATTAAAATAAGAGGTTTACATTGGTTGAATCTATAAATATAATTGACTTTTCTATAAAGTAACAAATTTTTCTATTGAACTTTGGTGAAATATATTTTAAATAACGATTATATTAATTATAGGCTTCTTAAATTATTTGAATCTGTAGCTTTGTGGGAAATTCAAATTAAGTACTTAAGTGTGCAAAATAATTTTAAACATATCTTAGCTTTTTTGAAAATATATTTGAATTTATAAAAGAAAATACTTGATAGATAATTTTATCTTAATATAATGACAGCATAAGATAAAAATTAAATGATTGGCTAGAAAACTAAGATGATTTTGAAAGTTGAATATTTTTACTGAGTAAGTGTTACCTTATTTCCGTTATTACATTTTACATTACATGTTGTTCAGGTACTCTATTCGACTATGTATTCAACTATTTCAACAATTTTTGTCATGTTTAAACATTTGCAGCTGCTTAATAGATGCCATTTTAAAGACACATTTTCATAATTTGCTTACAATAAAATATCATTTTTATCTTCACTAATTGTAGCTAAAAATACCGAACTTTGGTTAAAGACAGAATCCTTCATTAAGTTCAACTATCGCCTTTTCTCTTACTATACATTTAAGTTATACCCTAAATATCGTTTCAAACGTTCTATCTTTTTTCGCAGATGCTCTGTACAAAGGCACCTTTCGTACTCCCTGGGAAAAAATCATACACAAGTTCATTACATAATCATATGTAAATCATATTCGTTAATCTCGTTATTTTAGTAATTGACAATTCATTGAAATATATTTGGAAAATTATTGTAAGAGTGATCACGAAGAGGAATACTTTACAGGGTATCATTATAGTTATAGATTACTGTGCATGTATGCTTTATATACAATTATAAATGATATTATAACTTATATATAAACTTTCTTCCCGGGTCCGACGTATTTCACGGTGCATTCGAACTTTGCAAATTATTATCGAAACCTTGGTTATTTTTAAAATCTCAGCATTATTTTTATTTATTTTTTTTATAAATATTTGCATGCATTCTGCTTACTAAAAAAATGTATGGCTTGTTAAGCTTGTTTTAGGGCAATTTTATGCTATAGTAATTTCCATAGGAGCAAAAAATTATACATACTGTCTTCTATTAGATTTTGTTATACTTTCTGTAGTAATTTAATGATTTTGAAACAGAAATAGTAATTTTTTTATGTAATGTACATAAATGTTATTATTACTTTAATTATTTTTATTATTTTAATTCTATATAACTATCCTAAAATTGAAATTACTTTGATGCAAAGCTAAATAATTTGAAGCTCTGCAAGCTGTTAGAGCTGTTAGAGATTCTTAAAAAGCTTTCAATGAATTCAGTAAAAATTAAAAAATTATTTACAACAAAAAAAGTTTTATTTGAAATAAAAAAAAATTATTTTAACAATGTTCAAAGGAAAATATACATCATGATGAATTTTCATGTCATTTATACAGTAATGTAACAACTCAAAAATTGTTTTTTTTTTTTTTTGATAATTTAAACTAATATTTTAAAAAACATTTAAAACTTTTTCACATAATCATTAAAAATTTTCATTAAAATTATATAATTTCAAGTTGTCACAATATCGAATAATTGATACGAAAAAAGAATCACATTTCAGATAGAAAACAACTAAATCTCTGTCCTGAGACAGTGAAAGTGTTTCGACTATTATACACTTTCATTGAATGAAAAAAGTAGTGTACATAAAAAGTAAGAAATGAACGACTAATCGCTCGTTTCGCTTTATCCCACATACGCGCAATCACACACAATGTCCTGAACCAAAAAAGTCAAACAAATAAACTGGAAAAATCTTCCCTTTTTATACTCTGTCGCACACGCATGTTTCCCTCTACTTAGTCTCGTGAGGATTTGTCTCGACGTATTTCTTTTTATGGCGTTTGCGTGCTGCACAGCATTTTACTCCTTAGCACGACTAGAAGGTACGGCGCTTAGCCGTTAGTATTAGTGGTATGATTTGGTTGTTTAGAGGTCCTTTTTGTCCTCTTTGGACTCCATGACGTCAGCATCACTTTCCACGGCTCCTATTGAAAATTAAAATGTTTTAATGCTAAAAATCTACTTTTTATCCATTTACGAATTCTATAACTCAAATGCATATTCGTCTTTCTGTTTACGTTGAAAGAAAATCATCGGGATTTTTTTTTCCTGATATAACATGCATTGTGAATCATTCAATAAATTCCTTGATTAAATGGAAAAACCATTGAATTCCAAAATTATATATCCTTATAAGACGTACCGCCCATAGGAGAGGCTTCCGTGCGACTCTTATCCTGCTGGGCAGATGGATTTTTCTTATCCGTCTGAAAAATCATGCATGACACAAAAAACACAGTATTATTGAAACAAAATGATTGCGTTAGTTACGTTACATAAACGAATCAAATCTAAAATAATGATTGAAGAGGATAACGTAGAATAGTTATTTTTTTTCTTATCAATTTATAAACATGTTTCTTAGTCAAAGCAATGTAAACATACGCATAAATACGATTATTTTTAAAATTGAAATTTAAAAACCACAAAATTTAATTGAAAAATCCATTATATAATTTAATGTTAAATAGCAAATTAATGATATAAATGCAAATAAAAAATTTCGGAACTATGGAATTATGTTATAATGTAATGTAATGCAATACAAAACATAGAAAACGTTTTTGTTATTGTGTAAACTCGTGAAAAAATGTCTATTCTAAGTGAACCTCTAAAAAATGTTGTCAGTCGTACCGCAAAATACTGGTGCCACAAAACACAGCCGTAGACACACAGTACAGAGACTAGAGATTGGCACAGCAGCCATAGCAGTATGTTGAGGGCTTGAGTTCTTTCAAATAGTTCAGCTCCATGTCTGATACAAAGCAGAGCTTCAGTCACCATTATTGCTCCATACACCCAACACTGAGTGCCTACTCGACTGCATGAAGGATCTGTTGTGTACATATAGTATTGCCTAAAATGAATGGAAAATATTAAAATGGTAATATCTTTTTATTTTATCAATAAAAAAGTATTTTTATTTATTTACCTAACAGATGGAGCGACTATTACTCCAATCAACACTAATCTTGATACAACAAAAGGATGTGAAGGTGGAAACTCATAAACGTGTTTCAGGAAGAATGTATTTAATTCTGAAACTTGCCAGAATATTACTAGTTGACATAATGCCACAAATCTCATATGGGTACAATTTGGATCAAGCCATCTGACCGTTGTCCAGCTTCCTGGTGTAAATTGTAGCACAGCCCTTTTTATCTTTCCACTGGTACTTTCTATGTCTCGAATGCCTACCCATTTGTACTCTCTCATCTCAAGTACTTGACAAATTTTCAGTCCTAACCAGATACCTAATCCATTGCACACTAACACATCAAGGATCATAGCATCCCACCAGCACTCCACAAAGTTAGGTAAAAGATGAGCAAATGCTATTTCGGTCACTTCCCACATTACACTTATTGCCCATAAAATACCTAGGTGACGTATTAAAACAGCCTTAAAAGCCCAGCCAAAGAAGTGAGCTACTGCAAATACATCCAGGTGGTTCCAGATTTTTTCTATATTTATGTCAGAGCAATTGACACCGTACTCTTTGTCCATGTCAATGTGAAAATTAGCTAAACTTGGATCTATCCATACAAATATCTTGCGTACTGTTTCATAGTTCTGGAATAACACAAACAGCAAGAACATTTCATATAGCACACTGCAACCAAACACTATTCGCCACACAACTGGATGAGGTCGTGTAAATGGTCCATTAGGGAAGGTTAATATAGATATTATCAAAAAGAAGAAGACAATACATAGCAGTCCTGCTCTCATGTTATCCTCAGTTTTGGAACAATCCCTGTAAAAAAAATTACTGTTAATTTTGAGTGCTCTTTTATAATTAGTAAAAAATTTATAAGTTTATAAAATTTCGAAATATTTTCAATTCTTAAAATATATCTTTCATAAATTTGTATTTCAGTAATTTAATATAAAGATTTCTTTAAAATTGAAATTATAAAACAAATTTTTACATTATGTAATTTTATGCTCTCTTTAACTCATTAGAAACACATGCCTAATGACCTGTGCCTATTTGTCATCTAAACAATTCCAAGCCCCTAAGAAAGAACTCTATGTTATAAATATAGCTCTCAATGTTAAGGTGCTGTTTGGCTTAACCTGGCAGCATACTATTGCATACCTAACAAATGCAAAATAGATGACGGCACAGATTGAAATCAACAGAAGCGTAATGGTGTGAGGTTTATAGAAGAACTCAATGGAGATGTCCTCAACAGGCCTCTCATTGATATTTGGAAAACTGTCTGTGCCAGAGCGAAGTCTATAGCCTTCGCTCCCATAACCATCCAAGAGATTCAGGTCGTCATCATGCCTGGAGCATGTGGATTTCCGACTCCGCGGCTGCTCCTCACTGTCACTAGTCATCTTGAGGCTTTTTGGTGCAAGTCCAGTATTTTCAAATCACTGTAAAAATATATATATTAAATGGAAAAATATTCTAAAATCACATGAGATCATTGTAACAATATTTAGAGGATTTAGAGGATAAGATAGATCGCAAGTATGTATTGTTGTTTCCTAGTGATGCAACACGGGTAGGCTATTACTTATATTTCCTAATTTTAAAACATTAAAACATTTTCTTAAACAATTGCTTTCTACTTATATCAGTGACTAAACAGCTGCTTTAAAATCACCAGCAATTCTATTTAAATCCTTTCCTTTGTCTCTCACACACCCATTGCTCCCCTCAGCACTCGTTGTAAACAAATGACACGTACATACATTAAACAACAATGCACGTGGACAAACAACTCCACCTTCTAGTTCCCGACCATCAAACTGTGCCATGAATCTCAATACCCCCCGAAGCCCCAGCACACCCAGACACAGCCACGCACAATCCATTGGTATAAATCATTGCCATCGCTGTGCCCTGACAACTTCCCAGGCAGGCATGCATGCAGGCCAGCTAATGAAAATCAATCAAAGCCCCGCCAATTAGCACCCAAATCGCGTTATACCCACCAACACGCGCGCGCGCGTACACCGTCTCGTCTCTCTTTTCTCTCATGACCTACTATATGCTGATCTCTCTCTCACCTCCCCCGCGCGCGTGTCGGACGCAATTACGTTATACAACAAAGCATCTAGCGGTAGGTAGGTATATAGACAGGTACCTAAAAAACTTATCTCACCTCGTCCTGCACTCGCAGCGCAGCAGCGTGTCTGGCTCCACGCGGTTCCTTTTCACGTGGTGCTACCGCAGCGTCGTCGCATACTCATCGTCCGTCGCGTCGTGTGCGTGAATACTTATTATAATTCAATTTGTCTCTCTCTCCGTCCACTCCGCGCACGCACTGCGAGAGTGACTTACCACTACTGCGAGTGTGCTGCTGGCGCTGCCGCTGCGAATCCCTCTCTCATGCACCCGCTTCTCTATCTCTCTCTCTCTTTCTCTCTACCCCTGATGATTGTTACAGGTTAGGTATGTTATGTGTGTGCGCGTTTTTTTAGGTTATTGAGGAGAGAGGGAGATAGATTATACGGCGGTCTTTTTTTATATCAGAGAGAGACGAGAAGGCCGCCGGTGACGATGCGGTGTGATGTGCATGCTCTGTAGAGATGCAAAAGCGGGAGATCGATTCGCAGCGCGGATAAGTAATTGACCTTTTTCATTGTCCGCGAGCGGGCAATTGTCTCTCGCTTTCTTTGTCGCATAAGCGCGCCCAGTATAGATATATATATTCACTGAGTATATGGAGAGAGGCTGACGCGCATGAATAATGCGCGATTGATCGGCGAACTCTATATGTACTGGGGGCGAGAGTTCATTAAATCTAAGTAAATAAAATCGGGGTTGTTGAATGATCGTGCGCCTGATCAGTTACGTCTTTAACCACTTTTCGAAAATTTTACGATTTTGGAGCTGTTAGAATTTCTCGCGAGGAAAAAATAAAAAGAAATATATATATTTTGTGAGTTTATATATATAAGCACTTAATTTATATGTTTAAAGATCGGTTGGGAAAAACAAAGCGAAATTTTATTTCAAGGTCTCGAATTTTATTACTTTACATCCAATTATTGGTCATTAAAATTACTGCTTACGTTCTTCGGTGCGTTATTTAACAATTCAAATATTTAGTTTTTGTTTATATATACTTAAATAGCCTGAAACTTTTTTTATTCAAACACAAGCTCAATTCTTATATTTCCGGAAGTAGTTGAATTTTTAAATAGTCATTCGATTATTGCAAACATTACAGAGACATTAAAAAAAATACTAAATAAAAAATGTGTATTTAACGTAAATATTCGATGAACTACTTACGTGTGTTGTTTCATGCGGAAAATATATATATACGCTCACGATGAAAAAACTTGCGTTTTTAGCTTAGACTATAATGACGTTTTTACGAATTATCTAAATTTACGATCGACACATTATAATCTTTTACTTTTTCCTTTAAAGTAAAATTTAATTATTAAATGAATTATTTGTCGACTTATTTTAACTCCACAAGAACTTGTTCAAAAAAGAAAGGTCATCTAAGTATAGAAAAGACCTTACGACACAAGATACGTGATCGGTATTTATTTCCATTATCAATGATTATTTCTTTCTTTCGTAAAGTTAATGAAAAAATGTTTCGATTTCCACTTTGTATAAATATTTGATATGAAATAATGAAAAATAGAATAAAAACGTATAATTAATTTTTTTCTAATGCATTCCAAAAGCCAACGTTCTTATATTAGCTATAATTCCTTATTCCCTCATACAATAAATTACGTCACCTATTCAATCAAAATCTCAATAAATTTAATGCATATAGCTTCATACCGATCACTTGAAAAATAAATGTTTAATACAAGTACAAATCGGCACTCACCTCAACTTCTCGCTCTTGCGCTGCGCTTCGCTCTCTCAACTTTGAAACTCTGCAGCTACGCGCGCGCATCGTCAACGCATGCGCATTAGATCCTCTTTGTTCCTCTCGATCGCGCGGGGCGGAGAAGGGAATTCCCGGCTGACTGTCGCGCGGGCATTTGCCGCCGATCATTTGTGCAAACGTGCAGAAAGCGCGCGGAAGGATCTAAGTATTGAGCTGAGAGTTTATTAATAAACTAAACTTTTATGGAAGAATGACGAAAGTGGGTGAAATAGGCGGAAGAAAGAAGGTTGACGTGGAGTTGTCGAGGACGACGACGTGTTCGCGCGCGATTGTCGTGATAACGGGAGAAGGAAGGAGCAGGAGGAGGAGGAGGCTGCGTTGAAGGCGTAGCCATGCAGGTGAGTTTGTTATAAAGTGTATTGAGTAATTAATTAATGGGATGTGGGTTGGCCGGAAGCTTTGTTATATATATGATGTGTATTTGGACTGTAACTGACCCTTAAATAAATACCGGAATTTTAAATTAAATTTTCTACAAAGGCGTAGAATGAGAGATATTATGTTCGCTCGAGCTGTATAAATTATAATACGTAGTACGAGCGTTAATATTTTTCTTGCGAAAGTGATGAAAGAAAGCAATAACATGAAAAATGTATTTAAACATTTTCTTAAACATGTTTTAATTATTGTCTTTTTCTATGTCATCGGAAACACTTTTCTTCATTGTATACCTAGCATTAACTATAGTTGGCTATATTCATATACGTATATTGTTTTCAGGAGGAGGGCCGAGAGATTTCATTATGCATATTCAGCTGAAAGATGCGGTTTCATGCATCATGAATCATATCGCAGAAAATCGTAGAAATGATTGTTTTTACTTATCATTATTAAATGTAATAAGATTTAAAATAAAAAGAAGAGAATGATAGACAACGAACCAGTAAGTTGCTCGTAAGTCTTCTGCTAGAATGCAGAAGATAAAAAGCTGTACTATATTAGATATAGGACAAAGGTGAGTAATCTATAGATTTATGTGTGTGCGTGTGTGTGTGTGTGGTGCGTGTGTGTGTCTGTGTGTGTGGTGGGTGTGTGTGGTGTATGGTGTGTGTGTGTGTGTGTGTGCGTGTGTGTACTTTTTCCAAATAATCTGTAATCTTCTTTAGAGGCTACCCACACTGTGCATTGTGCTATGTGCTTTGAGTGCCTCGTAAACAAAATCAGCCGAAATCTAGCATACTTGTACGCCATGGAAAAAGTTTAACATGTTGATCTTCTGCCCTGGGTCAAGATTTATACTGGATTTCGGATAACGATTTTTTTACAGACACACAAAGCACAGAGCACAAGGCACACAGCAAAGTATGTGGACAGTACCTTAGAATTTTTCTCTTTTTCATAAATGTTTGTTTTATTTAATTGAAAAATTATATATAATATGCCCTTTATTAATATATATATTAATTTCTTTCAGCTTCATTCATGACGATAAATAATTGCAGACTGGAGAACCTGGTACATGTTCAGTTTGCCGATATACCAAACGTTACAGAGTGAGACAAATAAGAAAAGAGCACACGTAATAAAAATGTATTCAAAATTTTTTGGAATATTTTCAATAATTTAATGACAAATTTAAGCTATTTTCTAGTTATTATTATTTTTTTCAGATATGTCAAGGAATATGGGCATTCGGCGTTCAGGAAATGTATAAAGAGAAAAACGATATGCATACAGCTTTTCTCAATCAACAAAAAATAAATTTAGCAATGGTTTATCTCGTCATCTAATAGATGTTTTTTAGTAGTGTAATAACATTTTTCTTTAAATGTAAATACTTACTTCTATTTATAGAGTGGGTATTACAAGTGAAGTAATGAATTTCGCAACTTAAATAATTCTATGATCGAATGTTTTAATTAAGATATTCAAATGATGGAAATTTAAATAACATTCAAAACGTCGGAAATTGAAAAATTTCGTATCAAGTGTTATTGTTTAAGTCATTTAATCCAAAACGTAACGAAAAATAAATAAATTACAGTAAACAGATTTATTTCAATGTGCCATAACAATTAATTACGTAAAAAATACAAATTTTTCAATTTTTGAACGT